>APFE030021691.1:34436-102778 GCA_000404065.3 Pinus taeda
TTTTTAAATCCATCATTCACTGAGGTGTCTCTGTTTATGTAATTTCCATTATGCCTGCTATGTCTTTGATTTGATTCATTATTTTTTCTCCTATAGCAATCTTTAGCCAGATGTCCAGGTTTTCCACAATAATCACATTCAATGTAACTTTTAACATAAGAATCAAGAGGTGCCATACCTTTTTGCTTTGCTTGAAAACGGCCTCTGTTCCTGTCCCATGGTCTCCCTCGGAATGGTCTTTTGCCTCTTGCAGTCAAAGCCAAATCAGAACCATTTGACTCCAGTTCAAAATTTTTCATGCGCTTTTCTTCTTGAAGAAGAATTCCAGCCAATTCTTCAAATGTAGGAGGTGTCGGTCTCGCTTAGAGAGCTGAAATAAAGACTTTATAGTCTGGGACTAACCCCTTTAAAGCAACAGTTACCAAGTCTGTACTAGAAACCTTTTCACCAATATCACCAAGCTTATCACTGAAGTCTTTAATTCGAGAAACAAAGTTGCTAATGCTTTCATTGACATCCATTTTGATAGATAGCAGCTTTGTTTTTAAAAATAAAATATGGTTTGCATTAGTAGTCTCATACAAACCTTTGAGGGTGTCCCATGTCGCCTTTGAAGTTTCACAGTCCCGAATGTGAGGAATAATATTGTCCTTCACTGACATGCGTAGCAACACCCTTGCTTTCATTTCACACTTCTCCCAATCCTGAGTGGCAGTAGGAGGTTGAGGCTTGGTCTCGTCACCTTTGACAATCGTCCAGAGATTGTATGCCTCCAGTACTGTTATGAGCTTAAATTTCCAATTGACATAATTTTCTCCATCGAGTTTTGTAGACTCATTTAAATATGAATCTGTAAGGGGATTAGCCATTTCTCCACCAATGACCAAATTCAAAAAAAATCGCAAGCTTCTTAAGGTTGGAAAACTCGATTCCGGCAGAATCCAACAGGAAAACTGGTTAATAAATAAAACTCTGCGTATCCAAAACTTAAGCATGGCCTTCTTATTCAAGAAAAACAGACTTCTTATTGAACAAAAACAGTCACAACTTTCGATTCAAAGGAAATTTCCCTGCGTCGTGCAAAAAACAAGAGATCCGCTCCGCTCAATAAGAGTTTCTTAAATACTTTAGAAATGGAAGCTCTTACCCGTGAGTTTACGTTCGAAACAGATCAGAATGCACCAAATTTGCTCTCTGAATTTGCTCTGAAATCTAGTCTCCAAGGCAATCCAATTCTACGAGAGATATTCTTAATACTGTCACTGCGCACGTGTAGACAGAACCAACTCCAACGCACGAATTTCAAACTTAGAAAACGCAGCCAAGTTAACACAGGTCGGGCTCAAAGTAACAAAGTGCTGGAGAAACACTGCGCACACTCTAATGGCAGAGTCACTCACTGCCTGCGAAGAGGAGAGAGGCGCAGACAAAAGAGCTCTGATACCAAATTAAAACAAATACACAGGCAAAAACACCAGCAAACGTGAGACAAAGCTCACACAACTTCATTAATTTATTTGCTCAATTACATCACACTTATAGAGGAAACTCAATCACCTAAACTTCCTGAATATGTGCAACCAATTCCTAACCACTCACAACTAATTCTATAACTGCATTATTCTGTTCAACCACTCATAACTAATTCTATTTCTACATTATTCTCACATTGACTAAAATAGGAGTATCCTATCAAAAATCTCCTTTGAATAACCTATCAACTCAATATTTAAATGCTTAATAATATTAAATACCAAAATCTTAGTATTGAATGACTCACTTAGCTAATTTCAATGACTATCATGTGGTCTCACCGTGAATTGACTAAGTGTGATATCTCAAGATGCGATACTAGGTCTTGCTGTGGTTAAATAATTTATACATAAAACCAAATGTCTATACAAACTAGGTGTTCTTGTGGTAAAAATAATTTAGACTTCAAACCAATTATCTATCCAAAATACGATTTAGTTCTTTTTATAGACGTTATAAAATTTAACAATATGTTCTAATGGAGTAGACATTAGATTACATTCCCTCATATAAAATTTTCTATTTAGTTCATTAGTATACTTATTTTGAGTGATCAAAGTCATATAGTGTCCCCTCTAAACTTCAATTAAATTTAGTAGATGATCTAATTTTCAATGTTTTATTTCTAGAGTTTATGATTTTCCTATTTAGATAATTATTTTACATTAAAAATTGCTAAAATTTTGTTAAGGCTATGTGAGGACATTAGAAATTTGAATATTTCTACTAAAATATGACCAAACATTTTATAGCTTTCAAATTAAAATTCACCAAAATTTCTACACTTGAGAAATATTTATATTTAAAAAAAAATCAAATTTTTAAAATAACTTTTTAACCTATTTAATCAACTTCGTAACACTTCCTATTATGACTAAGTAGTCAACATATAATGAAATAAATCAACAATTATGTTTCATCTTTTGTTTATCTACAGATTTGGATCATGTTTACTTTCCAAGGAAGCATTGTCACTTCTAATGTTATTGTCTTAATTTATTTGCTTATGGTGTGAAGCTTTTCTAGTTTTCTCTATTAAAGAACAAATGACTTCTATATTTTTGTGATTAAATTGAAAGATATTATGAAATTTTGTTTAAATTTCAAAAAGAATCACTCGTTACATATTATAGATGAATTTATATTAAATTAAATATTATAAAACTAATTTTAAAAAGTATTAAATCAATTCATATATATATATATATATATATAACTTAGCCGTTGAGACAAATAATACATGAAAATATATTCAACTTGCACATTAAAATAATCAATTGAAATATTTTAAAGAATTTTGATATTTAGGACAATTATTAGACAACTAAATAAAATCAAAGTATAAAATCAAAGTGTGATCCTCACATTTTAATATGTAAGATAACTATAAAACAAATTATACAAACATTTTAATTTTTTTTAATATTTTATGACAGCTATAAGACAACTAAATAAAATCAAAGTAATGATTCTAACATTTTTAAATATGTAAAATAGCTAATAATCAACCATATAAAATCAAAAATAGATTCTGACATTATTATTATTTATAATAAATCATTGAATTTAGTCTTTTTAATATTTTAATTGTTATATTAATATACATATTATATATATAATAAATTTAAAATATTCCTGGCATATTCAATTAAATTACATTCAAGTTTTAAACAATGAAATTAAAAAAATATTATATTTTTCGAAAACGTATTTATAAACCTGATAAAGAAACTTTCAACGGTCATGAAGCTTTGTTTCTTTGAGTCTTAATACGATTTTGCTTCTTTTAGTGTTACAAATATGACTCAAAAATTAATCGTCCGTTTTCTAAATGGTAGTGGGGCCTTTGATGCAAATGGCAGGGAGGTTTGAAAATGAGATAGCAACGACCATGCAATCCATTGCCGTTGATCTTATACCTACCCTTCGTCCATTCCTATTCTTTTTATTTTTTTCAAACTGAATCTCCCTAAAGGTTGGAAACCCAATGCAATTTGACTTACAAATTACTCGTCTAGAAACTTCAAAAATCCCAGGCAGACATGTCATCAAATATGCTATCATCAAAATACTCTTAAATAGATCTTTATACGTGTCACAGTTTTGGCAAAACCTTCAAATTTGAGGTGTAGAATCGACTTCATGTCCAAACCAGTGACAGACGTGACATTAAAATCATTTAAACTGCAAGCTATGTTTCATCAATTTAGCATAATCTTCAAATTTGATAGGAAGAATAAATTTCAAATGCCTATCGTGCTTGGAACTGGTATATGTCCTTGGCAGTAGTTTATTATGAGATTTTTTTAAAGCTTTTTTGGCTAGGTTTTCTGGTTAAAATTCAGTAGCAATTTATTGGAATCGCAAGTTTGATAGTTAGTTTCTGTACAATCAAAGGGTCCCAGCTGTTTTTCAAGGTGCTAAATCCAAATATAGAGTTAAAAAACCATTTTAACTGTTAAAAATATAGATTTAACCTCAATTTCTTCGGCCGGATTCAGTCATCAGAATCTCCAAAAAATCTCATTATAAACAACTTCTGAATTTTGTATAATAGAAAATCGCCACCACCCAAACCACATCACTCCCCAAGTCTCAATCAGATTGTATGACTTATTATTGACACCCATTACTAAAAATTCTGATGGGTTAATGGAAAATCTTAATGCAACATTTGAGATGACTTTTCTTTATAGGAGATTTTTTTAATGGAAATTAAAATTGCAAATAAATACTAAAGTCATATATATAATAAATATTGTTAATTGAGTAGAATTTGGTTGTGTCATAATTAATTTGATGAAACAATTGTATATTTTGAAATCATGTTTGCACATCTATCATATAACTGGATTGTATATATAGAAGTGTGCTTGCTGATGTGGAATTTATAAGATTAAATAGAAAGCAAGCTTAATTTATATTATATATCATATAATTTATACACTATATTCTTTTATATTATATAATTAAATATATATAACAATACAAAAATTGTTGCTATCTATAATTTTCAATATAAAACAACATTTTGTTTTAATATTTATTTCTATTTACTATATTTATAATATAATTTAAAATATTTATTAAATGTTTTTTAAAAAAATTAATAATATTTAAATTAAAAACTAAAATAAAAATAATATTTAAGTATTTATTCAAAATGTATAAATAAACTCTCTTTAATTTTGAATTTCCAATTGAACTCACAAACTTGATAACTACAATTTATGCCACTAGACACCTTTAACTTCATCTATGTGATGTCCCCATAAATTGTAATTATTTTTATTTATCGTAGTAAAAACAAATTGAGTTTTATGGATACAATTTTGAATTTAGTATTAAATTTGAAAATTATAAAGGAAACTATTCTTTTATTAGTGTTAACAATATTGTAACTTTTCATATCAAGAAAGTTAAAGTAGGCAGTTGCCTAACCCTAACTACCTCCCTGATTATGAATTCCCTAAGGAAAAGGACTAAGAGGGTAGAGAGGATACCTGAGAGAATAGAGGAGAAAAGGGAGAGGATCTGTACTGAGAAGTCACACGGAAAAGCAGCTAAGTGTGGTGGTGACCAAATAGCGGATGCACTAAGAAGTCACACGGAAAAGCAACTAAGTGTGGTGGTGACCAAATAGCGAATGCACTAAGAACTCACAAAGAAAAGCAGCTAAGTGTGGTGGTGACCAAATAGTGGATGCACTGTTGACAAAGCTTGCAAGAAGTTATTAAGCTTGCAGGCAAGCTTGAGGGGAGACTTGTACCTAAAAATAAGTCTCAAGGTTGGGAGGATTAAAATCTGTTATATAACAGAGGTGATTTGTACAGTTGGACTCTTTTTCTTTCTCTATTAATCTCAGGTAAGTAAAACAATTTTGAGGTACCTCTATTAATTATAAATTAATAGAGTAAATGTTTAAATTCTGGAAAAATCACTGTGGTTACAAGAAAAGCTTGAAATTTAGCATGTCGATTAATCTTACCTTGAAAACAACGAGTAGTTTCTTTCATAAATTACGATAGAGAATGCTACTAGTTCAGGTGTAAATCAAAACTGTAGAACAACCTTAGAAAAGAAACAAGAATGATAAAGGTTTTCTAAATAAACCAGGATTACGAAGACAATCTAAATACATATATAATTGACTGACAAAGTAAGGAATGTAATATGTTACTAATATAAACCAAACCATATATTTGTTTACAAAGAAAGTTTCTTGAGGCCTAATTCACTATCATCTCATAATTTATGTATGCATGCATGTTGAGTCACTATTAGAAAACTTCTCAATGTATAACATTGCGGCTCATATTAATAACAACAAAACTTAGGAGTTTCGTAAAATAAGAAACGACTAATAAAGAAAAAAAAAAAGGGATAATAACTAGACCTGTAGGACTTGAAACGACTGTAGGCTAGGAAGGGACCCAACTCTAGGCCTTTTGCCCGCAAATAAAAACCTAGATTTCGTATTGGAGATCTCTAAAATAGAGAATTAATAGTTGAAAACTTCCAAAGGGGATAAGTATGAATAAAGCCAAATAGTGCCTTATTTAGCAAAAACAAAAAAATAAAGTGAGAGATACAGGTGTTGCCTATTCAACATAAATAATAACTAGAACAAATATATATCTATCAAGATGAGATAATCTTGAAGGACTTTCTGAAATATTCATTGTTATACAAAAGGTTTCGAGAGTCAATGAGCTGATTAAAACAAATACTGGATGAAAATTTGAGGGCTATTAATACATATAAAATAAGAATGTTGTCAATAACATTATAGACTTTCATATGAACTCCCAAAAAGACGTTGGATAAACCCCAAGGCCATAATCGTTGCTTGAAGGAACAACAAGGTTATCCTTAAAATCGAAAATAAACATATACAGTATGAACATATTCAACAGCTAGTATTCAGGAATAGAGCCCTTTCATGCGGGCATTGATTGCACACCAAAGTAACAAACAAACTCTCTGTTGCAAAGTAGAAAAACCCAAACGAGGAGACAATCAGGACCAGCTTGTATGCCTCTAAGGAGACAATAGATGCCACAAGAAAAATGGTGAACCTACCCGAGGACTCATAAGGGAGTTGAGTGTGTAGAACTGAGAGGAACTAATGGAACGCATCTCGGAAAGCCTCTAAAAACACCAAGACCTCACTTGAAGACCTGCACACACCACCAAAAAGTGAAACCCGTAAGGAAATAGCATTGCAACTACAAATAGGTAAGTTCAAGCATTATGATGAATGAAATGATGAATAGCTGTAGGGGCAACAAATAAGCTCCATTTGTTTCACAACCCCACTGAAGACATGGAGGAATCTCCATAGTCCTAATTTTTCAGGGACGAAACCCCGTTTCTTAGAACTCAGAAAACCAAGAGCAAAAGATTGAGACAATAGAAATGAGACGAGACATCTGTAAAACCAAAACAAAGATTTCAGATGGATCATCGATCATCAGATTAGAGTAATGGCTGGATCACCATCCAAACAATGAAGGGAACGAGGCAAGAGGGACAACTGGAGGGTGCATGGCGACGAGACCTTTTCCTGCCACACCTCGTAGCATAACAATTAAATGTTTTATTAAATCCACAATGAATGAAAATACTTCGAATACATTTGCATTTGCATTGAAAAATATGCACAGTAAAGAATTAGTACCAGATCTAAATATGAATATATGCTTTGTACCGCATATAATTAAACTAGCCATAAACATTAATGGTTGAATAAACATGCAATTTTATATTTGAATGCCTTCACCCTCATTATAAGGATTGAGGTGAATATGTAATAATTTTCTTTTACTATGGTTATGTTAAAAGTATATGGAGATGTGACAACTAGCATCAGAGCCAAGGTTACGAAACTGAGGCCTTTGGGATATAATATATTATTATTATATAATATATATATATTATATATATATATATATAGATAGATAGATAAACTAATGACTGGTAGAGTAAGAAGCAGGAGCAGCTACCCTCAGAAGGACATGTAGCACTCCCCACAGAAACATGACAAGGTTAGGACCTCCAACTTTTCTGGAAACCAACACAAAAGTATGGGTGTAGTTGGGAGAAGAACCCCATAGTGCCAATCCTACAATATTGGAGACTGTGCAAGAATTAAAAAGTGAGATGGCCCGATTAAGAGTTGACAATGAAAGGTTAATGTTAGAACAAGAGAAGATTATGAAAATTCTATCAGATAAGTAAAACCAGCGTGAGCTGATGCCCAGCCCAAAACACAGTCACATGATCGGAGAGCAAGAATATCGAGCAGAGTATGAGGAAACCGAAGGAGGAGAAAAAATCAAGAGGAAAAGTCAGATAATGCCTTAGAGCATAAAATGAAAAAGAGACAAAGGACAGAGCTACAAGGAGAATTCAGGAAGACAAAGCCACCCATATTTAACGGAGAACAAGGAGAGGCAGTAGAGGCTTGGCTCATTAATATGAATAAATACTTCCAGCTATAAGAATATGATCACAATATAAAGGCTCGCATGGCCATTTTCCAGCTGCAAAGGAAAGCTACCCTATGGTGGGAGGAGGTAGAGACTATGAAAGGGGTGGATGAATAAAGTATAACATGGGAAAAGTTTCAAAGATATTTTAAAGAGAGATATCTAACTGAATGCTTCTACAATGAGAAAGAAAAATAATTTCATGAGCTACGTTTAGAACAACTAACAATGGATGAGTTCATCACCAAATTTACCTCCTTACTCCGATACATTCATTATATACGGGAAGAAAAGGAAAAAGTGGAGTGATTTATCAATATTTTACCATTGTACATGAAAGAACATATTGAGTTCGACAATCTGGAAATAATGGATGGGGTCATCTGAAAGGCCCAGATTTGTTATCAACAAAGTAAATAGAAAGGAGAAGTGTTGGGAAAGAAATGGTTTAATAAAAAGGGAAATAATTTTTTTTGTTCGTAATAAAGGGAACAAGAACAGTAATAATAGAGGACCTCCTAGAGGTCATATAAACAGGAATCTGCAAAAAAATCAATCCAGATTTAGACCTCCCAATGAACCCAAATCTAATGAGAAATCAAGGAAAACTGAAGTTGAAGTAGCAGCGAGACCCCTAGTACAATTCTAGGGGTGTGGAGGGCCTCATTACATTACAAACTGTCCTAACCGTAGGGGTGCTGAAAAAATTTCACAGATTCTAGAGGCATCCACAGTGGGAGATGTAGCGAGGAGTATTCCAAAGATCAATGCCGCCCTTGACGATCATCAAGAAAAATACCAGCCAACACTGGTGGAATTCAAAGGTAAATTCTTTGATCATTCTATATCTATTTTAATTAACCCTAGAGCTACACTGAGTTATGTTAGTCCTAAAATAGTTGAGTAGTGTGGTTTACAAGCTTTCAAGTTTAAAAATCCCTGGTTAGTACAGTTAGCAACAGGGGCAAGGAGACATGTGTTGGCTAAAGTCAACAACTATCCTTAGAAATAGCAAGACAACCTTTGGTGGCAGATCTAAACATATTACCTCTAGGGTCATATGATCTTCTAATGGGCATGGACTGGCTAGAGAAGCAGTGGTCCCTTATAAATTGTAAACAAAAGCCATCTATTATATGGATGAGAGGGGAAACAAACAAGAGATTCCAGGCATTTTGAGACCATTAAAATTACAACCAACAATCGTCTCTGAACTAGCAAAATGCATGAGAATAGGGTGCCAGACTTATGCGATTCAGGTGGGGTATGCCAACTCAAAGGATAAATTTGTGTCCTTGTAAAGTATCCTTGTAATACAAAATTTTCTAGATGTATTTCCTGAAGAAATTCTAGGGTACCTCTAAAAAGAGACATAGGTTTCACCATTGAACTAATACTAGGAGAAACCCCGGTGTCCCAAGGTCTTTATCATATGAGTATGCTAGAACTGACAGAATTGAAAATGCAATTACAAGAGTTATTGGATAAAAATTATATTCGTCCAATTGTCTCACCTTGGGGAGCCCCTGTACTATTTGTCAACATTTTCATCATGATTTGCCATGAATAATCTTAAATTCTGCACCTGATCACCATTCGCAAAATGACCTCCATGGCTTTTCGGCTTTTGCTATTCTTCATGATACTTCTTTTTCCTACACTCCTTGGCAATGTGACCCAATTTTCTGCAATAAAAACATTTAGTTTCAGAGTATTTTTTATTGGGATGCATACCTTGAGTCAGATTTGGCCGTTTATGTGAACTTGCTCCATTTTTCTGTTGTGGACCTCCTTTCCCTTTGTAGAAGTTCTTCTTCGCCATCAATGCAAGATCGGCACTCTGGGGCTTCAGAGATGATCTCCTCTCTTCTTCCTATAGCAGTATACCTCTCAGCTCTTCAAAGTATGGGATCTTCTCTCTGGCATTGATCCCAGTGATGAACATTTGATATTCATCAGTGACTCCATTCGTTGTAATGGTTATAAGATCTTTATCATCAACTGTATGACCAATGTCTCACAATTTGATTTTTATATCCTTGATCCTTGCTACGAATGAAGCAATTGTTTCATTCTCCTCCATATTCATGGATAGGATCTTACTCTTGAGGAACAGAAGGTGATTTGAATTCCTCATCTCACACAATTCCTTCAGAATTCCCCAAATCTTGTTAGCTGAATTACCTTCTCTGATGTGCGATATAATGTAGTCTTTCACTGAAATCTTTAACATTGTCCTTGCTCTACTTTCTTGTTTCTCCCAATCTGGGACTGATGTTGATCCAGTTGCAGGCTTCGCCTCATCCCCATTCACAATCGTCCAAGCACTCTGCGCTTCTAAGAGAGTTTGCATCTTGAACTTCCAATTTGCATAATTGGAACCATCGAGCTTGTTATGCTCGTTCATGCATGCTTCAAATATATTGTTATTCATCTTGGCGATTTAGAAAAAAAAATCGACAGGTAAAAGATGTTAAATTTACCCCAGATCTATGACAGACACAGATCATTGATCTTCAATGTTGTTTGATCTCGTAGCACACGCGCAGATCACTGTGGCTTTCTTCTCAGCCTCCAGACAACCTTTTATTGTCAGCTACAACCTTGCTCTTGGCTTCCCCATGCAGCTTCTCTGATAGCTACAGCCTTGTTCTTGGCTTTCCCATGCATCCACAGCCTTGTTGTTGGCTTCCACAATCGTCGTAGAATTTCCTATCTTTTCTATGACGTCGTCGCAGATGTACACGTCTTTCCTACGATGATAAAAGAATAAAATATGTGTGAAGGAGCTACAGTAACCTCGTCGCAGAGGTACACTCATACCCAGTGACGATTTCGAAATCATTGCAGTTATCTTCCTCACAACTGTGATGATCTCAGTTCAACGAACCACCCACCAGCGAGAGTACAAGTTCCTCTGCCGTGATGCTTTAATACCATGATAAAAATGGTAATGTTTGTATTAAAGAAATAAAACCCACTCGTCAGCTCTACGAAAGAGAGTCTGGGCCAGGAGAGTCTAGCTCTACAGAACACTTTACATTGTTCATGCACATTACACATTAAATAGAATACATGGTTTTAGGGAAGTTAGAATAGTATCCAAAGAAATAGAAACTAATTCCTATCCTGAGGTTACGTGAACCAACTCTACCTATTCTAGGATATTCTCCATTATCTTCAACACAATATCGTCAGCGTAGAGAAAAGGATGATGACTATCCTAGCTAAGATCGTGCCAGCACATCCTGCTTCCTATAATAATAATATTTTTTTTTTTTTATACTATACTAGAGAAAACCAATCATCATGTCTGCATCGAGGAGGCTAGTGTGATTGCTAGAGTGTCTCAATTCCATCACCGGAAATTTAGGGAAGCCCTTGAAATTGAAAAAAGGCCGATCAATTTGAATAGGGAGGATGGCTGGAAAATTAGTAGTTGCTGGATCCCAGCCCTCTCCTCCTAGTTGTCTGTCTTCTTTCTCTCCCTCAATTTTTTTCTATTAAGTTGGTGTTTTCTTTCTATTTATTTATTTTAGTTTTATATATATATATATTTATATAATATGTATTATAATTTTTTTTTTATTTTTTATTATTTATTATTATTAATTTTTTTTTAGTAATTCATATATATTAATTTATGAATATTTTCTAATATAAAACTAGTATACTTTCCTTAAATTAATTGTTTTATATAGTAATATATATATATATATATATATATATATATATATATTTATTTTATTTTATTTATTTTTTTTTTTTTTTTTTTGGTTTAAATTTAATATATATATATAATAATATATATATATATATATTAATTAATAATAATAATAATAATAAATAAATAAATAAATAAATTATATATATATATATAATAAATATATATATATATAATAATTCATTTTATATAATTTTTTAATCCATTTTAATTTTTTCAACATATCTGAAATTATTAATTTTTGATAATAGTAATATTATTATTATTAAATTTCCTTTATCTTGGTCAAACTAGACGTTATCATGTCATTTCTAGCTGTTATTTTTAGCTGTTGAGTCATGGATTCTCTGCCCTCTCTATATAATGTGCTAAATGAGATCTGCTCTTTCAACTTGTCCTGACGATGAACCACACTGGATGGTTCGAAACGCGTCCACATAAGTTTTTCTATGTGATTTTCGCCTAAGATTCTTCAAAAAATTGATATGGATCACAGAAGTCTAAGTTCAATAATAATTAGTAATTTTCTTTTCTAAGTAAAGTTAATCTATTAATATGTAACAAAATATGAGTACAATGAGGCTCAGGCCTCAACAGTCCTAAACATTGTTTATCAGAGAATACCTTCACTACTCCATCGTTGGGGAAACCAGTCCGCAAAGGCAAAAAATACCTAGATATGGGATATCAGTCTTTAAGACAAGAAAATACAAAACAAGAGAAGTTCCAACGGGACAAACATAAACCCAGAAAAGCTCCAATAGAACATGCATAATAGTAAAAGACCAGTCAGCAAAGGAGACCTCAGCTGGCGACACCTGGCTTCCACACATCATCATTTGAACTCGCCTGGGATGGGTATCTCTTCAACTGGACACGCATATTGATACCAGTCAACCTCCTTCTTCGACACGCTGCTGTGTGGCCCACACGTAGGTTGGTCACCACCAGAGCTACCAGTAGCTGCAAGCAGAGCCAACACGCCAGTCATGCTGCCAACTAGTGGTCGCATGGCTCGAGAACTTCCTCCCACTACATGCTGACTGCCACCCATGGCCTTGCCATGCAGAGCATCCATTTCCTCGTCCAACAGATGCTTTCCAGTATCTAGGCCATTCTGTGTGTATGAGCCTCCTCTTGCTGTGCTTCAATACTCCCCGTCGGGGTGGCTTGCAACTCATTTTCCTTAGTGAAAACGATGGTGATGGTGGCAGTAATCACCGGTCTGTTCAGGTTGCTGCAAAATCTAAATTGGGTCGAGTGGGAAGCTAGGTGAGGGGGCAAAGGGATTTTTGTAGTGTGAACCACGACATCGCTTCAGCCACCACCTGGAAACTGTTCGCATCCCCAACCACTGCGGATATTAGGATACCTGCCCAAAACAGAGCTATGGGTGTAAGAAAGTTCTGGGGAAGGAGAGGGGGTGGTGGGTTCAGGACTCGGCATCGCCTAAGGGCAGGCACTGCCACCCCGAGTACCACCTCGGTGGCTCCTCATGTGATGATGAACCATGATGGAATGCCTGGCCAAGTTTTCAGAGGGATAAATGGCGAAGGAATTGAGCAAGGAGGAACAAGGGACGACTGGGCAAAGGTTAAATTACAATGCCTGGAATGGGAGTAGTGATACCCATTGCCAAGATCAACACAACTCACTAACCAGCAATGACTTCTAGTGACAGTGCGAGAGCAGGGTTCAGCAGATTGGGGTGGGCAATTGCAATGGAGCAGGGGAGGAGGGAAAATAGTATGGTGAGGGGAGTCCATTTCTAGGCACATAATGGCCAGTTCTCGGCCAAAGAATTCATTAAATGCTACTTACAGAAGACCATGAATTCAGCTCATACTGGTTTAGGGTGGAACATTGATGGCCATGTGGCTCGTCCTCTCACCGCCTACCAATCTAATATTCATTAATTACCTTGATTGTCACCTGCATCTGGGTGCACTCCTTCTTCTTGTGCCTTGTCAATCTTCACTAATTCATTATATTCCTTTATCTTGGGTGCAGTGGCCATAGTGGTTAGTGGGTCTTCACAAAGAGCTATTCCACTCTCCACTCCTATATTAGCTAAAAGGTCTGCCACTTTATTGCCATCCCGACAAATATGATTGAAATTGATTGCTCTATGGGTAGAGAGCCATATTTCAATGAGTTCCAGTCTTTTCGCCAATCTCCAGCTATTTCTCACTTTGTTTGATGGAGTCCCCTGCAGAATCTTATTCACCATGTTTATTAGGATTTGTGAGTCACCTTCAATTGTGAGTGGGAAGAAACCTTCTGTTGAGTTATTTGCGTCCCATCCATTTGAAACTATGAAGGTTAGAAGGGGGTCACCCTTATGATCTCTGAAAATTCGGCCAAACCCCGCTTTACCTAGATTGCCTTTCGAGGCTCCATCAAAGTTCAGTTGAATCACATGTTGGGGTGGAGGGAGCCATTTGTCTGGTATCTTGCTCTTTGTTGTAGGTTTAACATGGATTTTCAACTCTTTGTTCCACTGTAGATTCCAATTGGCCCAGATATTATGTTCCTGTGGATGGGAGGGAAAGTCGTCTTCGTGCCAAGTTTGAAGTAGTAAGGTTTCCCTAAGGTTTTAGCAAACAGTGTTCCAGAGGATTTCCAAAGGTGAGGATTGATCCTTGAAGATGCGTCGGTTCCACTCCTTCCATATTGTCCACATGAGCAGGCCTGGGATGAGTTTCCATAAGGAGTTTAATAATTTCCTCTTGTATGGATTCCATGCCCAATTGCGTACAATGGTGTTTATGTCTTATTTGATTCTGCCATCCTTTTGGCACCTAAAACTCACTTATTCCCAGAGCTTGTGTGTTAATGAGCATGAATTCATGAGGTGCAAAGTGGTTTATTCCTCTTGCTTGCATTTAGGACATATGGAGGGTCCGTGGAAGTTTCTCTTCCGAAGATTGTCCCAAGTGAGGATTTTGTTTTGACATAGAAACCAAAGGAAAGTGGACACTTTCAGCCAAATATTAGGGGCCCAGATTTTGTTCCAGAGAGGATCTTTGATTGTGTGATCCTTTATGATTATGTTATAAGCCTCATGCATAGTAAAAGTTCCCCTTGCCTCGTAGCCCCATCTAAGAACATGCCTCTTATCTAAATATTGTATTTTCCTATTGAAGAGTTCCGTCCCCAGGATCTGTTGATCGGACTCCATGTCGTTCTTGATGATGTGGTTTGTGTTTAGCCATTGTCTGTATCCCTGCATTATGGTAGGCCTCAAATATTGATTGACCTTATCTAGCCTTTGCGTTTCCCAATCAGGTATTTGGTTGGGTTTGATCATATCCTTTAGCCTTGGTTTTTGCTGCCAAGCATCTTCCCAGAACCTTGCAGTGGTACCGTCCCTAACTTCCCAGAAGCCGTGCTGCTAGATTAAGTTCTTGTGTTGCTTAGCTGCATTCCAGATTAGGGATCCCGTGCCAGCTTCTGTGAGTCAAATTAGATCTTCTATAGGTCTGTTGTTGGTGTATTTTGTTGTCCAGAGGGTAGCCCAGGGAGTGTGTGGCTACGTGAGCCATTTCCACCAGATGCGAGCTCCCATGACAACATTGCTGTGATAGGGATCGCGAAGCCCTATTCCTCCTGAGTTCTTTGGAAGACAAACTGTGTCGCATTTTATCAGAGCCCATTTGTGATTCTGTCTTGAGTTTCTCCACAGAAAGGATCTTTGGAGATGTTTGATTTCTTTAAGGACCCATTTTGGTGCTACCAAGATAGAAAAGAGATATAGCGGTATATATTGTAATATAGCTTTGATTAAGACTAAGCGACTGGCCATATTGAGAGATCTGTGACTCCATGAAGAGAGCCAAGCTTCCATTTTTTCTAATAGTAGGTGCCAAGATGAGTGTTTTAGAGTAGTATCAGTCATGGGGGCTCCCAGATATTTGGATGGGAGTGTAGCTATCGGGAATCCAAGGATGTGAGCAATAGAAGCTTGCGTAATAGTAGGGGTATGAAAAAACAAAATTTGTGATTTAGCATTATTTATGTTTGCTCCAGAGGAAGCTAAGAAATCAGTCAGCAGGGATTTTAATTTGAGAGCTTCCTGGACTGAAGGATGGCCAAATAACATGTTATTGTCCACGGATTGCTGGTGGGTAAAAGTGGGGGAGTTGGGAAAGGAGAGTATATTAATTGCTGGGAATGATGAGCTTCTTTGATGCTTCTACCAAGAACTTCTGCCATCATGACGAACAAAAAAGGGGATAGGGGATCTCCCTATCGGATTCCTCTGGAGGGATGAAAAGGGGAGGAGGGGATGCCATTAATCAGAATGGAAAAGAAGGTGGAGGATATGAGACTCATGACCCATCTAACCCTTTGGGGGTGGGGGTGGGGGTGGCGGGGGGGGGACCAACGGCCAATTAGCATCTTTTGAATATAATTCTAGCTTAAGCTATCAAAGGCTTTAGAGAGATCGATTTTAAGAAGCATACCTGTTTTTTTAGACTGTTTCAAGGAGTGAATGATCTCATGAGTAAGTATGATGCCATCCGTGATCTGCCAGCCTTCCACATACCCTAATTTCTCTGATGATATGAGTAGTGGTAGCAGCAATTTGAGCCTCGAGGCAATGACTTTGGAGACAATTTTGTAGATGACATTACACAAAGTGATAGGCCTGAATTTGTCAGGGGTCTGATTCTGTGCTTCCTTGGGAATGAGGGTGATGGAGGTTGTATTCATGGAGGAAAGCATCCATCATTTGGTTCTAGATTCCTCAACTACCTGCCAGACCTCCATTTTAATTAGATCCCATAAGTTGTGGAAAAAGTTGGATGTGAACCCATCGGGGCCAAGCGCTTTTCCTTCTTTTAATTGGCACATTGTATGTTCCACCTCCTGTAAGGAAATCGGCCTGAGAAGGCACTGATTGTGTTCCTCGGTTATTACTTTTGGAATAGTCTTGGTTATTTTCTCTATGGCCACGTCCTATCTGTCTGTAGTTCTTGGTGAACTTGCTTGAAGTAGGTGAGAAGTTCTTGTTCTATATATTCATGATTTTCTACTCTTTCCCCTTGCCTGTTCTAGATGTGAGTGATGGTATTGTTCATTCTCCTTTGAATAGTAGCGCGATGAAAAAACTTTGTGTTTCTTTCGCCTTCCTTAAGCCATCTAACTCTTGATTTTTGCTTCCAAAGTAATTCTTCTTGCTTTGATCTTTCTGAAATTTGTGATTGTAGGTGTTTTTCCTGCTCTAAGAGTTCCTCTTATCTTCCTTCCATGATGATCCTCTTCTGTAGTCTTTTCATGTCTTGATCTAGAGCATTTTGTGCCTAGAAAATATTGCCAAAAGCGGAGTGGTTCCATTGCTTGATGCTGATTTTGAGATTTTTGTTGGAATTGATATATTTTTGAGCCTTCCGAATGTTTGAATTTGTTCAAGACCGTATTTATTAGGTTTTTGAACTCTAGATGCAACAGCCAGAAAGCTTCAAAGCGAAAAGGCCGACATGTAGTGTTGCCTGGTCTTGTCCATTGAAGCGAAATTGGCCAATGATCTGAGCCTGCAAGAGGAAGAATTGAAGCTGAGAGATCTTCGCCTAGATGGATTGCATTGTTGGAGAGCAAGAATTTGTCCAATCGAGAGGCTATCTGTTGTGAGCCTACTCTTTTATTGTTCCATGTATAAATTCCATTATTAAATGGCATATCAATGAGCCAATTGTTTTGGATGAAGTTTTTTAAATGGATGCTCTCCTTATGTAGTTTATTCTCGCCTCCTGTCTTTTCTTCCAGTTTGGTTATCATGTTGAAGTCTCCTCCTGTAATCCAGAGCGGGCAAGTTGTGTCAGCATTGATCAAAGATAGGGTATTCAGTATATCTATCTTGTTCATGGCCTCCTGGGGAAAGTAGACATTAGTTAAGTGACCATGTATGTTTTTCCCTGTTATGTGGAAGGTAGCTTGAATGAAGTTCTTACTCGCATGAATGTTGGTAAGTGTGATGGCTTGTTCATCCCAGATTATTGCAAGGCTTCCTGAAGCTCTGGAGGCATCCACTACTACTGCTTTACTTCCTAGCCATGCTTTTGCAATGGTTTGGTCCAGAGTTGTAGAGTTACATTTGGTTTCTTGCGTGAAGAATATTTGGGGTTTCTCCCGCTGGATCATACTTTTTATCGATTTGTATTTCCCAGGGTTATTGAGCCCTCTAATGTTCCATGAAATTAGCTTCATGATGAAGTATTGAGGAGAGTGTTGTAATACTTTGTAAGCATGTAATATCTTCATGTTTCCACTAGCATTTCCCCAATGGGGATGGTTCATTGGAGATCCTTTTTCATTCCTCTCTTTTTATTGTCTTTGGTAATTTCTTTTTCCATCCCATTGACTTCCAAGCTATATGCTGAGGGTTCTTTGCTGTTTTGCTCTGGAAAGAATCACTTCCATGTTTTCCAGCTGTCTTTCTGGTATCTTGTCATAATATTTTGTCTTGCAGGCTTGTTCCAAGTCCAGTATATCCAGATCTCCAATATCTATGCTTTCAGGTTCCTCTTCCATGTGTTGGGTTTCACTCCTTTCCTTTGTAGTTTTCATTGCAGCTGTGAAAGCGGGCTGCATGTTGTCCACATCCATGGCCTGAGGGTTCCATGCTAGGACCGTACTGGGAGAGGAAGAGGTGAGGTCTATGGTTTGTTTAGATTTCAGGGTTTTATTTGAGCCAGCAGGGGCGGATTGGGCTTTCGTCTTGGGTGGCTCCTCGGAGGGAGGAGGGATTTCAAAGTTTCTTATCTCTAGCTAAGTCAGGGTTTCAAAACTATTACTTGTGGAAGGCATGGAAGAGTTGGCAGCATGTGTCTTAGGGTTTGAAACAGGTCTTTTGTGGTTCTTTCTATGATTGGTGACTTTCGTAATGCCATCCGATTTAGATTTATTAGAAGAGGTGGGAGATGAGGTCTTCAGATTTGAAGGGAAGTCGCGAAACAAATGACCAAGGGCACGGCATTTCCTGCAGCAAAACGGGACATGTTCATAATCTATTGATTGAACCCATTCAAAATCGTCATGGTAAAGACTTACCGCATCCGGAAAAGCCTTGCTGAGATGCATATAGACGCAAATTCGGGCATAGGAGGTATATCTTCAGAGTTTTGTTTCCTCCGCAATTTTGACGAGTTCCCCTAAACCATTGCCAATATCTTGTAGTGAATCTTCATCCCAATACTCCAAAGGGAAAGAGTAGAGACGGATCCAAACTGGTGCCCAGCTAAGATCTTCTTTATTTGGATTGAATCTTTCAATCCAATCCCTCAGATACAGTCTAGCTACATTGAAAGAATACAACCCTCCATCGAGGAATCTATTTCTATCTTCTAGACAATTGAAAACTGCTGTGAAGAATCCCTTAGGGCCCAAATGCAGGGTAATGTGTCCTTTCGGCTTCCACTTGGCTGCAATCCAACCATGCAGAGCTTTCTCCATAGGCCAAAAGCCTATAAATTTCTTAATCAAGGTGTAATCCTTCATGTACTGGATTTGAGCATTGATCTAGTTGCTTGGGAGCTCAATCTTAGGTATTTCAACTGCAACTGCCTTGCAGGTGGCCGAAGTCACTTTGGGATTCTTATTGTCGGTCGTCTTGTCTGTTTGCATAGCCTGTCCTGCTCTCGTTTCATCCTGGACAGTTTGCGTGAAAGCTTCCTCATGCATTTGAGTTTTCATTTCCACTGGGGGGAGGCACCATGTCCTCCCCCTTGAGGGAGACTCATGATCCGCGCGCTGCTCCTTGTCGCTTATGGTTTGTCATACTGTTGGAAGGTGGTGGCAGGGTTGTTGTGATCTTTGCGGGTTTGCCATTGCATGTTTGTCCTTAACCCTAAACTGCCATATTCGCCAGAGAAATATATCCCAATCACTTGGGTTTTCAATTATTGTTATGTTATAAGATTAATATAATTATTTTTTTTAAATGTAGATTAAATTATTTATAACATGATTATTAATTTTATTATTAGTAAAAGTTTATTAATATTTTTTATATATTATTATTTGTTATTATTGCTTAAAAAAAATAGTAATAGAAAAACTATATACTAAATAATAATAATAATAATAATCATTTAATAAAAAATTAGTTTTAATTTTAATATAATATATAAAAAATTACACGGAGAAATATATTATATAATTTTTCATAATTATTTTTTAAATAATTGAGATCACTGAAATGAAATGAGAAAAGTATAGGTTTTGATATATTATTATTTAAATAATTAGTATTATTAAAATAAATAGTAATGGAACACTAACTACTAATTGATAAATAAATAAGCTAACAATTAACAGTTCATTGAGGTATATCAAACAAGATAAAAATATATATTAAATATATATAATATATATATATAATTATTACGTTGATAAATATAATTATAATATTTTAAATTTTTACATTATTCATAATAAAACATTTCCTCCATACTGCAAATTAAATCATAAAAATCTGATCACACAAAATGGGCGGGGTTGACAACGGATCCATTTATGAAATAATTCCTTAATGGGCTGGATTGACAACGGATCCATTTATGAAAAGATTGCTTCAATGGTTACTAAATATTATGCCTCAATTGTTGGAGGGAAGGTTCTTTCGAAATTGCATGTAAATTAGAAGAAGTTTAACATTTGCTGAATTTTATTATTGGCTAGAAAATCGTTTTTCTTTGAGGATATTTTTACATGAAGAGTTAGCCTTACTGCTCTCTCTCAATACCGTTTAATAATCAAAATAATAACATATGAATACTCAAACCAAAATTGAAGATTGAACTGCGATTTATGCCCAGAATTTACGAAAGATTTTACGGTGATCCTACTTATTGTTTAATTATATTTGACCGATATTCTAGATACTCTATGTTATTTATTATAGTGTTTGTAATTATTTTAACACTTTTTTTTAATTATATTTTATACGTCAGATTTCTCGTCAGTCTACGTCTCACCTAAACTTATAATATATTTTAGATTTTCTACAACACATAATTTACTTTTACAGTTTTCAAATTTAGTTTTTCTATAAAATTTTGTATAACAACTACTTTTTCATCTATATAATAATATCTTAAATCAATTTCTTTTAATTACACTTTTTATCTTACAAAATAATATTGCGTTGCTATATTCTTTAACCTTACCTAATATTGTTTGCCAATTTAATATTTAATAATATAAAATGGAATATTCTCTCACTCAACTCAAACAATTCTTACTCACACTGCACGACTACTCCCAACGCACACTCGTTAACCACCCAAATCTGGATTTGACCTCTTCGCTCACTAATACTAAAAACAGAGACGAACACAACAACAACCAGAGGAAAGAAGAAAAAAAATTAATACAAAATTGTAGTTGGAAATAATTAATTCCTACTTGTTTATGGTTGTAATTTCCTAATTGAGGAGTTTGTTCCTACATAATAGGAATAAGCTAGAATATAGTTTCTCCTAGTTTAGTGTGTGGTTGAGAGAATCTCTCAACCATACTATAGTACGTCTAAGATAGTATTCCTATCTTGAGACTATTGATTGTATAAATATGTGTGTAATTTCCTCATTCAACAATTAATAGAATATATTATTGATTGTGCAACTTTTATCTTGGTATCAGAGCCTGTGAGGCCCTAGCCCCCCTGGGCCTGGCCCCTCCTGGGCTGAGGGAAAATAATTGAGTGTATAATTTCATTATTTGTTTGTCCATCGAAAGCTGTGTGGGTAATGAGCGTGGAGAATGGTGCGTCTTGCGGGAGAAGGAGGAGAATGTTCAGAGGTTTCAACAGTCTCGCCTGTTCAGAGGTTTCAACAGTCTCGCCTGCGTCCTCGCCATTGTTCTGAGCACTTTGTTTTTGCTGGCCGTATCTGTGTTTGCTGCCAGGTCGTTTGAAGAAACTGGGTATATTAATATGGTCACTGACAAGATCCAGGACCTGGAGTCCAATTTCGTTAAAATCTTGGGAACCAATCCCAAGTCTCTACAGTTTGCGGAGTTCGTTGTCAGATATGCCAAGAGGTATGATTCTGTCCATCAGCTTGTGCATAGATTCAATGTTTTTGTGAAGAGCGTGGAGCTGATCGAGTCAAGAAACAGAATGAAGCCTCCTTATACTTTGGCAATAAATGAGTTTGCTGACATAACATGGGAGGAATTCCATGGACAATATTTGGGTACTTCACAGAACTGTTCAGCTACCCACAGTAACCATAAGTTGATGTATGCCCAGCTTCCTGCGAAGAAAGGCATGTGATTTTTGCAAGAGGGCCAAGATCTGGTGGCTGTGTGGCTGCGTGGTGGCTCTGTGTCCAACTGAGGGAGATCTGGTGGCAGATCGGGATGGATGTTAGGATCCTGTGGAGCGTGACGATGCCCACTTCCAGCAGGGCGTCGTGGGATCGAGGCGTGCAGACCTGATCTTTTCCCTTTTCAAGAGCGTTTGAAATCACCTTTTCCCCTATAGTGGGTATGCGAGTGCTAATAAAAACCTGAAACGTCTAGTTTGTCCGCTGGATAAAGAAGTGGTGTTTAACGAGTTCTGCGATTTAAAGGATCCTCAAGAGGCCAGGTGGGATACTGACCTGAGAGCAAGCAGGGAAATAATAGAAGCGCAGGGAAGATGTTTCTACGGAGATTTGCAGGGCCATTGGTGGCCAAAGTAAAGGAAACCACGGGTGTAGTCGGCCTCGAGGTGGTTCCCAACGCGAGGGAAGTGCTCATTTCTCTCTACAACAAAACCCTCAACGAAGTCAAGATAATTCCAGAGAATGTCCCCTACAGGAGGCATATTTCGACTGACATAATGCAAATGCAGTGTGCCGGTGGTGTGTTTTGCACGATAATTTTGCTTGGATTGCATGGATTTCAGCGATAATTTTATCTTGGTGCGTCTGCCGGGAGGTGTCCAGATCATTTAGTAGGCGCGTGAATGCCACTGGCTTCGTAGAGAGCTTACAGCTTTCCGAAGACCATGCTCATGTCGTCATAGATACGCTGGCTTCTGTGCTGCCCGAACATGGGCAAGGAGGAGGAGTAGCGGATCCGCTCATTCATGCTTCGTATGTTGATGTGGACTCCATCTGCTTTGATACTGTTCCTGTATATCCAAACTTATAAGAAGCTCGTGCCCCGGAATCACAAGGATGCGGCGTCGGTTGCCGATGTTTGGCCTTCAACTTCTGCTTTCGATGGAATTTTTGCAACTCTTTCGCCACTCCAACTCATAAGATCTGGTTGACGATTTATGCCATCCCAAGCATATGAGGAGGCTCACCAGCTATCATATGTGCAGAAACATTTGCCAAATATATTGGGTTTATTGGTAGAGTCATCAAACAATGAAAGTGCAGATATGCAGGTTTTAAGCTCAGAGAGTTTTGAGCATCTTGGATTAATTTTTCATGTTATGGAAAGAGGCACAGAAGACAGGTATCTTAGCCAAGTAGCTCCTGTTTTTCGCAAACTCAGATCCCGATATGCCTGCTGTTCCAGTACCTGTTCCACAGGCTCTTGATTGGATACTTGAACATATTTTTGCTGCATCAGATAATCCTCTGGAAAAAGTGCCTGGTGGAGAAAATGGGTCCTCCATTGTTGGTGATTTGGATATTACAAAGAATGATTCATGGGGTAGCAGTTCTGGATGTCAATCTGGTGCATTGAGCTGAGGAGAAGACCGACAGAGGCTGCGTCAGTCTGCATTATGAGAGCAGTGAGAAAATTGCTCATGAGCTCTTGTTTTGGGAGAGTGGATGCCGAGATTCAAGCAGTGGAGAGCATCCGACAGTTTGCCAAGGGTGCCACGGCGTACCTAAATCTGGAACCCCATGTGACCGAGGCCGTGAGCGCACTATGCGAGGCCGGAGTCGCCAGGATCGTAGTGGGTCTCAGGAATCCCGTGAGGGATGTGAAGGGGAAGGCGACCGAAGCGCTCAGAAGCGCCGGGAAGTGGGTGGACATATGGGGAGATGCGGAGATTTTAGGGATTGAGGCGAAGGAAGCCGCGAAGGCCTGCCGGGAGGTGAACGCTTCGTTTTTGTACAGGAGCGCACTAGGGATTCCTTTCTCGGTGCTCAAGTACGCCATGACTCTGGACGGGAAGATCGCAGCGAGCAGCGGGCATTTGGTGTGGGTGAGCGGCCCGGCGTCGCGGGATGTTGGAGTTTTATCTGCTATTGCACTTGGGCTTTAGAATTTATCAGATGGCAAAGATAGAGAAATTTGATCTGAATTTTATTCTTTTAATGTCTTGGAATCATGGATAATATTATTGAGCCTAGCTAACTCAATGTAGGTAAAGTTGTTTTGTTTGAATTCATGACTAACAAATGACAGGATAAGCATGAAGTTCCAAGAAGTTATTTGACAAAGATGCCCAAGATGTGAACAATGAATAGATGAGGTAAAGCAGCAACAACAACGGTTATGGTGGACAACAAAGTAGATTTTTTGTTTTAGTGTGGTTTGTGGAATAGACTCCCTAGCATATTATTGTAATAGTCATTGTATATACCAGAAACTCCAAATGTTGAATGTAAGCCTTGTAAAGGCATTTGAAAGTTCGTGGTGATCTCAAAACCACTTTGTAATGGTTTGTGGTCAGCCTGAAACCATCTTTTTTCACTGTAATGTGACGGTTGGTGGTGAACTAGAAACCATCTATAGAGTCCTAGTGGCTACAGGATTTGCCCGGTGGTGGCATATTGAAGTTGGTGGATTTGCCCGGTGGTGGTAAATCGGACTTGCCCGGTGGTGGCGTATTCAAGTTGACGGATTTGCCCGGTGGTGGTAAATCGGACTTGCCCGATGGTGGCGTGTTGAAGTTGACGGATTTTCCCGGTGGTGGTAAATCGGACTTGCCCGGTGGTGGCAGATTGCCTTTGTGGCTGAATTGCCTATGTGGCTTGAGGTGCCTTTGTGGCTGTGTGTACACAGGAGCTTCGTGCTCGTAGGAGCAGGTGGACTGTAGTAACACCTGGCTCAGACTCAGATGATTTTTCTGAGTAGAAGGGGATTGGCGCGCTTTTCACGCTGACAGCAGCGCCAGAAAGGCCAATTGGCGTGACTGTTAGGCCATTAATCGCGCCAATGAGCGCGGGTTTATCATTCAGGATCACGCCAATTCACCTTCGAGGGGATCTACACGAAGCCTCAACTTCGTTTGACGGTATGCAAGGGGTGCAGGATCGGAGAAGTTGCAGATCTATCCGGGAGAGGTGGATCGGATCAATTTTGATCAGATCAATTCTTCGACTGTATTGGAAACGCCAAATTTGCAGATTGTGGATCTGTCCGAAGATGGAAAACTGTGTTTTTGGAGGTTTTGTACATGCAATTTATGTGATGATGGTGGATTTGACTATCATAACAAGTAGTCATTAAGGGGGGGAGTTGGAAATAATTAATTCCTACTTGTCTATGGTTGTAATTTCCTAATTGAGGAGTTTGTTCCTACATAATAGGAATAAGTTAGAATATAGTTTCTCCTAGTTTAGTGTGTGGTTGAGAGAATCTCTCAACCACACTACTGTACGTCTAAGATAGCATTCCTATCTTGAGACTATTGATTGTATAAATATGTCTGTAATTTCCTCATTCAACAATTAATAGAATATATTATTGATTGTGCAACTTTTATCTATTGCATTGCCAACTATTACAATTTATACACAGAACCCGAACCCGTCGAAGATCCTACAATCACTCCACCGACTCCGACCATTAATTATTTTATACCGAGATTCTAGAGACGGTACTTCATGGACCATTTAATCATTGACATTATTCTAACATACTATACATGATGAAGAAGCTTAATAGACTTTTAAAGGGTTTATTAAAGATAATTTAATATTTGTAATTATATATTTATAAAGTTATTTTTAAAATTAAAAAACTTGACTATGATTTTCTTTTATAATTTTGTTACAATAAGAAATAATGATAATTTTTTTTATTAGATGTTAAGTTTTAATGTGTTTTAATTTTATATAATGAAGAGAATGGTTTACTAATTTCATTGAGTTTTGATTTTTATATTTAATAGATATAGGTATTCCTTGTCTTTTTCCAGAATTAAATTCTTTTAACTTTAACACAATTCTGTATACTCAATTTTGGTTAAGAACAAGAAACAATGGACTAATTTTTGCTACTCCAAGATATAATTCCATGTCCTCTATTGAATGCATATTCAATATTCAGTGATGGATTTTCTATAGTATAGATATTTTGCTAGATTAAAATTTGAATAACCTATCAACTTAATATTCAAAAGATTAATAAAATTTAATACCAAAATCCACAATTCTTTTCAAGTATTGAATAACTCACTTAGCAACTTCCAATGACTATCACGTGGTCTCAGCATGGATTGACTAAGTGTGCTATCTGAATATGTAATACCGCATCGTGGTTAAATAATTTATACTTAAAACCAATTGTTTATATAAACTAGGTCTTCATGTAGTAAAATAATTTAGACTTCAAACCAATTGTCTATACAAAGTACCATTTAGTTCTTTTGTATCTGTAAAGTCTAACACTATATCAGACAATAGATTACATTCACTCATATAGAACCTTCTATTTAGTTCATTAGTATACTTATTTTGAGTGATCAAATTCATATAGTCTTCCCTCCAAACCAAGACTAAATTGAATAGATGATCTTATTTTCCATGTTTTTTCTAGAAAAAATGATTTGCCTATTTGTATAATTATTTTACACTAAAAATTGCTAAACTTTTGTAAAGGCTATGTAAGAACATTGAAAATTTGAATTTTTTACTAAAACATCACTAAACACTTTATAACTTTTAAATTAAAACTCACCAAAATTTCTACACTTGAGATAAATTTATATTTTTTTAAATTTTTAAATTTTTTTCATTTCAAATTTTTAATACAGCTTTTTAATCTATTCAATCAACTACTTTATAATGCTTCCTATTATAATTAAATAGTCAAATATATAATGAAATAAACGAACAATTGCGTTTTCATCTTTTGTTTATATACAGATTTGGATCATGTTTACTTTCCAAAGAAGCATTCTCACTTTTGATATGTCCTCGACCATTTAGATGTGAAGGGACTGGAAGAAGCATTGTCACTTCTCATATGTTGTGAAGGGAGTGCAATATAAATCTTTATGTTTTCACTTTTAATGTTATTGTCTCAATTTCTTTGCACTTTTAATGTTATTGTCAATTATGGTGTGAAGGTTTTTTAGTTTTCTCTCTTAAGGAACAAATTAACACACATGTTTTTTATATATTTTTAATTAAAATTTAAGAGATTATGAAGTCTTATTTAAGTTTTGAAAAGAACCACTTAGCTTTAGTAATGAAAAGTCAACTACGAACAACCCTCTACAAAGTGGTAATATATATATTCATCTCATATATCTATATATATCTATATAATTTATTTAAAAAAACATTATAGATAAATCATATTAAATTAAAATTATTAAAACTAATTTTAAAAAAATATTAAATCAATTGCTCACATATATATTCAATTTAGACATTAAGACAAATAATTCAAACATTAATATATATAAAAAAAATATCTTGAACTTACACATTAAAACAAATAATACAAACATTATGGAGAAATCTAATAGATAAGACAACTTTAAGAGAATTATATAAAATCAAAGTGTAATTTGACATTTTAATATGTAAAACAATTATATAAAATCAAAATGAATTCTGACATTTATTTATTGTTTTATAAATAAATATATTAAATTTAATCCTTTTATATTTTAATATTTATATTAATATAAAATAAATATATCAATACAATTAAAAAATATTTCCAATATTTTGTTTTATAAATTTTAAAATTTTTAATTAAATTAAATTCAAATTTTTAAACTATTAATTACAAAATATATTATATTTTTAAAAAAATATATTTAGGAACCCGATTAAAAAAAATAATAAAAAAAAAAATCCATTGTAATGAAGCTTTGTTTATTCGAGTGTTAATAAAATTGGCTTCTTTTAGTCTTAAAATATGATTAAAAAATTAATCGACCGTTTTCTAAATGAATTTTTCTTCCTCCCTCCCGGCTTTACGTGCAATGGGGCCTTTGATGCAAATGGTAGGGAGGTTTGAAAATGAGATAGCAACGACCAGGCAATCCATTGACGTTGATCTTATACCTACCCTTCATCCATTCCTATTACTTTTTATGTTTTTTAAACGGAATCTCCTAAAATGTTGGAAACCTAATAGAATTTGACGTACAAATTAGTCGTCTAGAAAGAATGGACGTACAAATTACTTGTCTAGAAACTTCCAGAAACTCAGGCAGACACGCCAGCAAATATGGTATCATCAAAATCCTCTTAAATAGATAATACGTGTCATAGTTTTGGCACACCTTCAAATTTGAGGTTTGGAATCAACTTCAGTGACAGACATGACATTAAAATCATTTAAAATGCGTGCCACGTTTCATCAATTTTGCATAATCTTCGAACTTAATAGGAAAAATCAATTTCAAATTGCTTTGCAACTCGTATATATCGCTAAGGAAGATTCTATATCTCAAACTAAATTACTTGCTACTGATTTTGTGTATTTGAGAATCGCCACCACATCACTCCGCAAGTCTCAATCAGATTGTATGACTTATTAATGACACCCATGATTACAACTTCTGATGGGTTAATGGAAAATCTTAATGCAAAACTTAAGATCTAATAAATTTATTTAAGTATTAATATGTTAATTAAGATTGTTTAGCGATTGGAATTAATTTTATATAGCCATTTATGAGTCGACTTTTAAGGTTTATAATAAGATTTTTGATGATGAGTTTCACTCATAAATGGCGAGTGTGGGATTAGTTCCCAGCACTAAACAATCTCAATATACCTTCTAGAGAAATCTTTAAATAATCAATACGTTAAGTTTTAGATAAATTTTAAATTTTTAAAACATTTAATGCTGTTTAGATTTTTTTTAATAGAAATTAACATTATAAATAAATATTAAAAAAATATTTTAATAATTTTGTCACATATAATAAGTATGGTTAATTAAATAAAATTTAGTTAATTGGTAATTAATTTGATAATATAAATATATATTTTTTAAATAATATTTATACATTCGAACATATAGCTAGACTAATGTGTTTAGTAATATAGAATCTACTTAATTTCCCGGATGCGGGTGTCTTACACGCGTAGCAGACCAGAGGCTCATCACATGGGCATGTGTCAGCCCGAACGAGCCACGCAGTACCTTGCAGACCATGTCATAAGGGCGCCTGCAGTTGATCCTCCGCGAGTGTTATTACCCGTCCATTCCGCCTTTATTGTCCTCCTGCAAATCTGTGAGATTGCGCTTCAAATGTCGAGAACTTCTGTCACATTCCTGCATTCTTTCGAAGCATATGGGCACTCAGTGGCAGCGTTGGAACATCCTCTGGTTCTGTGGGGGATTGCGCAGGGACATTCCTGCTCTTTGGTAAACTTGGCAATGCAGCGTGAGCGTCTGAGAATGAGCAACCGTCGAGGAAGCTCAAGGGGTCGAGCTTCAGCTCAGAGGACCGCAATTTCTCCCTCTTCCTTAGTTGCGGTAACCTCTGACCATCACCGCTTCCATGGTAGAGCAGCAGGCCGTGGCAGAGTACCTGGGTGTGGAGAAATCCTGGAATGCGGACACACAATGCATCCCACAGTCAGGGGCCTACTATTGATCTGCAACGCCCTATCAGGGAAAGCTTTTGCCCAGCCACTCAGGCTGCCCTTGCGAGCCCCAGCAAACCGACTCAGAGGATCCAGCTCTCCGACTCGGATGACCCCCAACAATTCTGGGGCAAGGGGGAGGAAGAGCCGTATACCACCGACAATGAATAATTCAACCAACAGTTTGCTCTCAGCTGTCGGGAAGGGAAAGCTTTTCTCTGTTTTCGCTCCTCGTTATCTGTATGTGTTCGGTTTCAGTCTAGATTTCAAAATCTATGTGTTGGCTATCCATATGTTATATGTGTCAGCTATAAGCAATGTCATGAGTCGTAATGTTAGTCTGTCATAGCATCCAATTTTTGTACCTGTTCAATTTTGGATATGTCTAAACTTGGGAAAACTATCAATCTCTCGGCAAGAGTTACAGGGCCACGACCCTGTTGTAATACTGATGTAATTTTTGACTTTTTGTAATATAATAAAATAGCCTGATTCAAAAAAAATTATAAAATCTACTTAATTAACTAAAATGTGTCACTTATATTTCACATCATCTATTAATTTATCATCTATTATATTCTTTTATATTATTATTATATTATAATATTAATTTATAAACAAATACATATAGCTAGATTAAATATATGAAAATGTGTTTTAATTAAAAAAAATCTAACTTAATTAACTAAAAGAATGTGCCACTTATATTTCACATCATATAATTTATACATTATATTTTTTCTATACATAATTAAATATATAAACAAATACAAAAAAATTGCTATGTATAATTTTTTTATATAAAATCAACATACTATTTAATATCTATTCTATCTTTAAATTTTTAAATAACATTTTGAATTAAAAATTGAAAATAGAATAAAATATTTAAATATTTATTAAAAATATATTAATTAACTTTCTTTAGTATTGAATTTCCAATTGAATTCTCAATCTTGATAACTATAATTTATGCCACTAGACACCCCTAACTTCATCTATCTCCCTGAAATATGGAAAAGCGATGCCTATACTCGCATTGACTTAGGAATGCATTTATAATGCTGTTATAGATTTCATGTGCATTTAATGATGAATAATTGGTCGAGGAATCCCTTGGTGCATTTAGTAATTTACTTATGAATCAAGAATCAAGGGTTTTGACATTATAAGGTTGTCATTTGAAGAAAGAACCAAGAGAGAAGAATTAATTAGATGTAAATTTTAACCAAATAATGAATTTATATATTTTTAAATTTGATTTTATTAGATTTTAACAAATATTTTATTGCCCACAAGGCTTTGGATTGACGGTGAATGGGTGCGCTGTTAAGGCACTCCTTCCGATAGGTCACTGGTTCAAATCCCCTGTGGGTACTTAAGTTAGTCATAATGTAGAAAAAAAAAACAAATATTTTATTAAATATTGAAATATATTAAATAAAGAGTATAAAATGTAAATTTATATAAGTATTAATCAAAATATATTTTTAATTAAAATTAATGTTTTAGTGTGTTTATTTTTAAAAGTTGGGATAAAAATCTTTCTTCTAATTATAGGATGCTTGTTATGCATATCTTTAAAAGTGGGGATACAAATATTTCTTCTAACTATAGGACCATTATGATTAGCCATATTTTAGCCAAACTAGATAGGTTCACTTTAAGGAAGAATAATAGCCTCTCGCTTGAATGTCATGGTAAAAGAGCTAAAGGGAAAGCATGTTTTAGGAGACAACACTCAACTATTGACCGTCTAGTCACTCTTAGGATCATTGTCGAAGAATGTCACAATAGTAAAAATAATATCTTTTGTTGTTTTGTTGACTTAAGAAAATCTTTCGACATAGTTCCTCAAGAAAAGCAATGGAAAAGACTCGAAGAGATAATGGTCCTTTTTTAGAGAAATTTTTTCGGCAAAATCACATATAAAAATCATTTGTCAAATGATTTTTATATGTGATTTTGTCGAAAAAATTTCTCTAAACATGATTATGGATCACAAAAGTCTAAATTCCTTAATAATGGTCCTTATCGAGCTGAGGGTTGTCGTGATTAGGGTCTATGAAAATGTTGTCACCAAGCATAAGACTGTTGGCGCCTGGTATAAAGAAATTAAATGCAACATTAGCGTTAAGAAAGCGTGTCCCCTACCCCCTACTCTTTTTGGCATCTACATTAATAAGCTAGAAGAGTGTTTAGAAGTTGTGGGATGTAATGGCCCCAAGTTAGCGAGCATGGTTATTACTCTTCCCCTTTATGCTAACGATATAGTTCTTCTAGCCAAGATCCACATCTTGACAAGCAACTTAAACTCCTCTAGGATTATTGCTCCAAGATATGAATGACAATTAATATTGATATGACTAAAGTCATTATAATTAAATCCTATAAGATCAACCATGATAATTTCATCTATGATAACAATGACTTGGAGAATGTTTATTCATACAAATATTTAGGTATTGACATCCATCATCAGTTCAACTAGAATGATAGCATTGAGAAAATAATTACTAGAGGATGGAAAGCTAACTATAAGCTTGAAAACAACTGTAAGTCAGTTGATCTTTGAGTTTGGAGTAAATAAAGGTTCCTCTTTGAGACTTGCCACACATTTTATTCTATATGATTGTGAGTTTTGGGATTGCAGTATACCTAAAGAATTGTGGAGGAAGATCAAGTTGATCCAAAAGAAATTTATAACCTACAACCTCAAGATTAAATGCAATACTCCCTATCATATCCTCTTGATTGAAGAGAGAATTTTCCCTATTGAAAGCATGGCTATGTTTAGGTATATGATGTGTAAGAATAAGATTTACAACATGAATGCCAAGATGTTCCATAAAATTGCTTCTAACCCTAGCCAGAACCCTCACCTCTCGCTCAAGCAAGGATGACACAAGGATGCCTAGTCTTGGATTGACCATTGGGGGATTAAGGAGGAGGTCATCTTCGAGAGTAAGGATAGTATTAAAAATACTATTACTTCCAAATTTAAGGATAAATTGTGGGATGATAAGGAGCTAGAGGGGAAAATGAAGTTAAGTTTTTATAACGAGGTGATCAATTCCACCATTGGTCACTAGAATTATCTTTCCATCTTAACTAGTGCTAAGAAGAAAATGAACATTGCGAAGATAAGAACTAATTCTCATGAGCTCTAAAATGAAATTGATTCTTGGTCTATTCTGAAAATAGCTTGGGATGAAAGAATTTTTGGTCTTTGTGATACTAAGAGGATTGAAGATGAAAAGCACTTTCTCTTGGATTTCCTAGTTCTTATGCACATCTATTTTATTTTCCATAACATTTTCCACACTACCAACCTTCTTAACGTGTTAAGTAAAAAAAAACTATAACAATCGAGGAACACTTCTTTCCCTTCTTTTTCATCGTAGAAATAAAATATTAAAGAGTCTTAATTAATCTATTTCTTAAGGTCTAATAAACCAAACTGATCTTAGTGGATGTTAACCATAATCGTCGTCATCATCATCATAATATATTTAAAATTGTGATAGTTAAATTTTAGTTATTTGTCAAATTTTATATTTATTTGTTAAGAATTAGTTGGAAATATTAGTTTGAATTGTGTATTATGCTCTATTTTAGTGTTCCATACATTTTTTTTATAGTATTAAATATATTTATGCACTCAAAAACATATTTTAAAAAGTAAAAATCACAACAGTATTCAAATTACATTATCTAAGTTTTGTTAGCGTTGATATTTTCCAACGTGCACTTTTCCAATGAGATATGTGTTATGAGTTGTAAGCTCATATAGGTTTGTTATTTTCCCAATTGTCATAGCTATCTTTAGCTGACGCTAAGCCTCCTCCATTGTTGTAAATCTAGGACTTCAATATGTATTTTTGAATGTCATGAGTTATACTAATTACTCTTACATGGCATCTGAGTAGGTTCTTCATACTCTTTTCATTCTTCATTTTTTATTATTAATTTTTTGTCAAAATAGGGTCTCATAACCTTTTTATTCCTGATCTATATATTCCCTATTGATTTGCCTAGCTCTTATTGAGAATAGTCATCATTAATGTCTTCCTAAAGTAGATATTAGTTCTGTAAGAACCCCTTTCAAAGCTTGAATTCAAAATTAATGCAATAATATTTATAATTTCCAATAGATTTATATCTACTAGTGGTGGGAGGATATTTTGTCAATCAAGAGGCGTGTTTGATCAAGAATCCTAATTAGACGAATCTACATGAAATACTTCCATCAACATTGGATTACATTTTTAAGGGTTTGTTGGAGGCATTACATGAAGGATTCTCACATAGAAATACATATTGGGTACTCGAAGATTTATCGCAAAGTTAAGTAGGCTAGGTTATGAGTCAATCTTAAGATATTGTAGTTGCAAGAGATGCAGTGCACATATATATTTAGGAGGCTCCATAATATCATCAAAGAATGGTCAATGCATGTCCTCCCAAACATTGATGGTATTGTTTTCGATTAGCATAGTTTCTCTATTAATGACATGAGATATTTTGACCTTTTTAATTATGAGATCCAAAACCACATTGGTTCCTATCACAATTTTACGTGACAAAGACCAGGAAGGCCTTCTACAAGATTCCAACAGAATAGAGATGATTTCCCTTGGATGGACCACCTTGCAAATAATCTTATAAATACTTATAGGAATTATCTGTGTTCCTTTAGTGCTAAGCAGGGAAGTATTAACACATAAGGATCTAGGAGTGTTGTTGCAATGCTTTGTCCTCATTGTTATCTGGTTAAACCACTAGTATTTGTTATACCTATTCATTTTTTTCATTTGAAACACTTTTGACACCTTTATATAATGGCTCAAGTTATGTCACTTCGATTGGGTTTCTGGTTGATGAAAATTAAGATTTTTGCATTGGTGACGAGATTGTGTGAATGCATTACATGGTTTGATTGACATGTGTGTAATTATGATCTCAATTTCACTTGCAATAGAAACTGTTTTCTTGCTTCCATCTCAAAGGTGTTTTCAACACTCTAGATGATGCATGGAATTCCTGGTTTTTATCTTATATTTCCACTAGTTTCTTGTCATATTTATTAAACCAGGAATTTGTGGAATTCAAATTTGAATTATCTTTGGGGCTTGCAATTGTGTTTTGTAAATTTGATACACTTGTACACTGTAGATATTGGGGTTATGCTTATAACGAATGCATAATTTCTAGCACAACGTATCATCCTCTGTAAGGCATGGCACTTGGTCTCCCCACCTTCATAGTTCCAAACCCATTTTTTCCTTCTATTCAGTTGGAAGTCTTGGCATTAAGGTTGTAGATTGGTGTAAAATTATATGTTTTAGTGTTTCTCCATAATATGAATTGGAACCAAGTTATCCATAGTTGTGTGGTTGCAAATTGGGGTGATATCTAGTCGATTTATTAAAATACATTTTACTATGTCATGGTGGATCCATAAGACTAGTAGTAGTTTTGTGTCAATGATAGGTCTCATTTATAATTAGATTATTATGTGGAATTATTGTGTCTAATGCAGCCCTAGATATTTTATTTGTGTACTGGGTGAAGACTATCCTTACAAAACTAATTTGTCTAGATAAAAAACCTCTTTTGCAAGCCATTATATTTTGTGTAGGCTAGTGAAAAAAGATAATCAACTTACGATTTTAACCAATTTATCAAGATGGGTAAAATATTGTAGGAACTTCACAAGGAGAAGGAAGTTAAGCCAAGTCACAACGAGGTCCATAACTTGCACTCTCTTATTGCTATATTGCAAGTAGAAAATGCAACACTTAAGAATTGGCCCCAAACTATAATGGCTAAGAAAATCAAAAAGGTTGATAATCCAAATTCAACCTTGTGAATATGAATTTCATACCAAGATTGACCTTCTTGATGGTTTGGAGGAGGAAGTTGAGTCTCTCTCTAATTTAGAAAATACTATGTTGAAGAAGCATATTTGCAAGATCAAGGAGAAAAATTTTCAACGAGTAACAGAGGTTTCTTATCTAAAAACATTTGTCGAAATGATTTGTGAAGAATATTCCCCTCTTCATGAAGATATTAGACTTTGAAAAAATAGCATGACACATTATTTTTGCAAGTGATGAATAAGAATGATATTATTCAAGTTTTGCAGGAGTGCGAGTATAAATTTGAACTAGAAGTTAGTCAACTAAAGAATAGTGAGAGAAGGATTATTGTTGTTAAGTTTCCAAACTCACCTTCTTCCACCTTTCATGATCTTGATTGTATCATGCTTGAAGTTGTTGATTTTGCCTCATCACATGTCTTTGTGTCACTCAAAGTTGAAAAACATACTACTAGTATTGAATCGTGACTACTAAGAAAAATGGGATATACTAGAGGACGATTTTGGAAAAATGGACATGACATTTCTATTCATCTTTCCATTGAAATGCAAACATCTAGAGAAAGTCTTGGATATGTTACTGATACTACCTACATCCAAACCTATTGAATTAAGGAAGGTGTCTTTTGTTGTAGGTGGACTATAGACTAGGTTACTAGAAGACCAATCCATTGTTGACTGTGGTCTGCAAATTAATGAGATGGCTAATAGATTCATTGCATATGATAGTGTTGTTGTATCAAATTAGAAATATTAAATTGTAGAACATAATAATGAGCTAAGAAAACATAAATATGAGCCACATCAACATCCTCATATGAAAAGAAAAATTTATCCAAAAATTAGAAAGCCGATACTTGTGCATTCACATTGTTGTAGAAATAATGTAGAAATAATGTGAAAGTTAGTACTAGCAACTTCATTCCAAGAATGATAATACGATTTCTAAGCTTAATACCATTGTAAAAGTATGCTTCGTGTCTTGTTGTCTTATTCTTATTTTTCGGTTTAACGTGGGACTTTGATTCTCTTAGGGTCGTAAAGTATGATCAAAAGTTTAATTGGCCTTTTTCTAAATATTCCTTTCTTCAACCTTCTCGGCCTTTTCCTGCAATGGGGCCTTCGGAGGGAAGCTTGAAAATGGGATATCAGCGATACTGCAATCCATTGACGTTAATTTTACGCCGACCTTCACCCAATGCTATCCTTTTGATATAATGGGTTTTCCACTTTTCATGTAAAGAGATTCTCACACAATTTTGGCGGATTTTGCGTTGAGTGGATAAATGAAGTATTGAAATTTCTATAAACAGTCTGACATCAACGCTACGACAGTCGCTCTGGTATGGGCGGGCAGAAAGAATAGGAGCCATTCCAGAGTCAATAAAATAAAAATGAAAAATGAATTGTTGCTTATCAGAAACGTCCGTTCAACCGAACAGAAGCTATTGGAATTCACTAATCTGCGACGTCTTGGACCCGCCATTATAAAAATTAGTTGCGTTATACACACCCTCGAAGAGGGACAGTTGGGGCCGTTGGTTAAAACATAAAATAAGTGTGTACTCAATGGTTATGAATATGATTATTTTATTTTATTATAGTGTTTATGAGAAAATATCCTATTAATAGCTAAAGCATTTTTAATTGTGAAGTTTTCCTCGTATCACTCTTATTATTATGTCAGGTTACTTGTAAAAATTGACTAATTGTAGTTGTTTTTAAAGTAACTTTAAAGTAATATACAATATGTAATTTTTGTTTGTCCTCCTTTGTTATTAGAGAAACCATTTCAAAGCCAAAACCTATTACGAGATGTCAAAATGAGTTAAATGTTTAGTATTTATCTTATTATGTAATCAAGTAATTAAAATATTATGATAAACAAAATGACAATAAAAGAATAGGAATAAAAAAATGATAACAATTCATGTCTAAAATAGCTATCCTTTTCAAGTAGGGGGTTAGGATGATCTTTTATCCTCTTTCTGCACCAATTCAACGTTTTTATGTACAATTGTAGCTCATCGAGCATGAGAGTAATTTTATCTTTTGCTTCATATTTGTCCAATAAAAATTTACCTAGTAATGTCTTCAAGTGCCTATATAAATTCACGGTGTGGAGACATTGGTTTTCCTTCACTAAGTGTGACCTGTATCAGGTACCTAGGCCACAACTTCCTCCAATATATCAGTGTCAAGTAGACATATTCAATCTAAAATAATATCACTCTCTTCCTCAATAAGCTCAATTTGAGTTTTTGGTGTCATTTGAGTGTGGTGGTGCCTAGTCAAGGATTTTGCACTATGAGGGTCACAAGAGTCTCATCTAACTTCAAAATACATAGCCGCTTGTCGCTACCTTGTACACAGATGCAACATGGTCGATCCTCGAAAGGGATGACAAAGGCTTTCAAAAGAGGGGCTAGTGGTGAGGGTGGAAAGGATACAGAGGGAGTGACAATAAAGAACCAAAATTATTAAAGAGGGAAACCAGATTAGAATAGGGAATTCTCTGGAGATCAAGCAATGAGTTCTAAAAAATTCTCAGCATGATGAGAGGGAGATGAGAAGGAAATTATAGAGGGAAAGGGGAGCACCAAAGAAGGAAATCAGTGCACTCCCATTCTTGATACAGTTGAAGAAGGAAACATCAGACTAAAACAAAAATTAAGACAAAGGAGCCTAGAGGATGTGCTAAATATTTTGACCACTCTAAATATCAATATGCATTAAAAATGAACTCCCAAATATCATATAACTTGGAGAAAATCATGGATGCATACAAGGGCTAATCTTCCATATTTCACTTTGAATGGGGCTTACAATATGGAGGTGGTGTTGTCATATCAGAATTAGATTGCTTCTTCATCGTGTTGATGTATTCAATCCTTTTCCTGTGAAGCCTCACAATAAACACTCTGAGCTTTTCAACGAACCCATTGCTAAATAGATTATCCCAAGAGTTAACTACGATAATATTTGCATAACTTTCTATGTTTCCTTTGAAGGCCTCACATTCTAAAATGATATACTTTTTTGTTTCCACTTTTCCGGAAGAACAAAAAATACATACTTTTTTCCTCGCACACTTCTTTCGGCCTTTTCTAGCACCTTGTTTCACTATGGAGTTTATGAGAATTAGTCCTTAACTGAGCAACAAGAATTTTGGCTCTCCAAGAAATATTGGCCTCTACGTATGCTTTTTGTTGATGATTCCGAGTGGGATTAAACACTTCAATATAGTACTTCTTATTTCTCCCTAGTCCCTTATCTCAAATACATTTGTGAAAGTTATTCATAACAAAAGGTTTTATCTCTTCCCTGTTTATGGGAAACTTGTACAAGCAAATACCCCATTTACTAAAACATTTGTTATTTTGTTGCATCCAAGTCTTTTTTTCACAATATGTCATTAAAGACAACCTTAGCTCATCTGCCCTCTTCCATTTGCTCAATTTTTTTAAAATACTTTAAGTAATAATTTATGAAAATTAAATAATATATAAAATAATATTTTATATTAATTTTAGTTTTTATAATTTTGTTTCAAAATAAAAATTAACTTAAAAATAGATAAACGTTCTAATTGTTTATTAAATTTAATATACAATTTGAAACATAAAAAAAATATATAATTTCATTTAACTTTTTTATTACATACATATGAAATTTGTAACCATAAAGCCGCTTTATTGAAAAAAACCATTAAAAAAAACTCGCTCCATTATTATTATGTTATGAACACATTTTGGATAAAAATACATATTACCTTTCCACTAAAATAGCTTAGTCCATTAAGGTAGCGTCGACAACCCCCAAGCGTATGGTAGACCCACTCCAACATATTGCCAAAAAGATCTCCTCCATTTTTGGCATAATGTTTTGAGCATGGGGTGGTTTCACCACCTTAAACTCAACCATTCTATGTGCGAATTCCGAATCCATGAGAATGTGTAATTAAAAGTTTACCTTGCTCTAAATTAATTAAAAATTTACTATATTATTTATCCATTGTTAAAGTCAGAAAGGGACAAGTCCAGGTATAAGAATAAGAACCCTTTCAACCTTATTAGGGGCAAGATCATAATTTTTTAAGACATATGTTTTCTATATATATGTATTCTATTCGGCTCTGTCTCATTTTTTATTACTTTTTGGTATTGTAGAGGATTTGTTTTTTATTCAATATAGAAAATCTATGAGTGAATCTATATCTAAATGAGTATACAAAGTTAGATAAAGAAAATTATACAAATTGGAAGTTTAAGATGCAAACGTTAATGAAAAGCTACAATGTTTAACAAATAGCATTAGAAGCTGAAAACAAACCAGTAGCTTCAGTTGAGGGTTGAGAGCATAGAGAGACCAAGACCAAGGTACTCTTGAGAATGTCTATAAAGGAAAACATTATTTCACATATCATGGATTACAATACTTTTCTAGAAACCTAGGAAACACTTAAAAGGTTGTATGAAAGTTGAAATATCAATTTGTGTTATTTTTAAAGAAGAGGTTTTTTCTCAATTAAGATGGAGCTAAATGAAAACATTAGTAACTTTCTTTCTAGAATGCAAGAAATTTATGATAAACTTGGGGCTATTGCTGAAAAGATTTCTAGCAGTGATTTAGTCATAATTATAATAAATGAGATGTTGGATGATTACCATATGTTCATCAATGGACTCATACCTAAAGAAAACGCTCATACATTTGACGAATTGATAAGTATTATCCTACAAGAACAATAAAGAAAGAAGAATATCAATGGTAAAACTCAAAGTTTGTATCTAGCATTGGTATCCAAAGGGAAGCAACCATGGAAAAGAAGTTCATGGGACAAGGACAAGCGAGGCAAGTCATAGTTAGAACCACATCAAGGCATAACACCACCAAGGAAAAATACCTATATGAAGAGGAAGATGGATGTTTCTATTGCGGTAAGCCTAAAAATTATGTTAAAGATTGCAATAAAAATAAATTTGATGAGTCCAAGGACATCAGACATTTATGTAGTTTTGTTGATGAATGTTAGGCCAGGAGGGTACCTCCACGAATAAATTGTTTATTGCATTAGCCAGATCATGAATATATGCAGGAGTGGACTCTTGGGGTTACAATTCCAAGGTCTCTTGGTTTTCTCTAATGCATAACTAAAACTATTTACAATATTACAATAATCCCAATATTTTCGGATTAGGTGCAAACATTCCCCCCCTTAATCTGAAGGGATGTTGGTGAGTCTAAGCATCATTCCAAATATTAAAACTTTTCCCTTCCAAGCGCTTTGGTGAAGATGTCTGCAATCTGCTCATTTGTGGAACAATGTCGTATGTGGATTTTCTTAGCCTCAAAATGAAGTAGAATCGAATGATATTTTGTATAGATGTGCTTGGTTCGATCAAGGAACTTTGGGCTCTTTTCCAACTTTATTGTAGAAGTATTTTCAATCAAACAAGGATTTGAATGCACTTGTTTCTCTTGCAAATCGTCCATTATTTTCCTAAGCCACATGATTTCGTTTGTTCCTTCATCGGCTACCACATATTTTGACTAAGTTGTGGAATCTGCTGGAACTGACTGTTTATGTGACCTCCATGACACAATTCCTTATCCAAGACTCATAACATAACCCAAAGTAGATACCCCAGTTTCTTTATCTCCATTGAAATATGAATTAGAGAATCCAATCAAGCCAAAGTCACCCACCTATGTATACTTGAGTCTAAAGTCTTCATTTCCCTTCGAGTACTTTATAACCCTTTTTGCAGTAGACCAATTACACTCATAAGGATTTTGCATAAACCTGGAGAGGATTCCACAAACAAATGAAATGTTTGGTCTGGTAGTAGTCAGGTAGTTGAGACTTCCTACAAATTATCTATACTTTGTTTCATCCTCAAATTATTTTCCTTTAGTGGATGTGAGCTTTATGTTCTGTTCCATTGGATTAATCAAAGGATTGCACTCATCAATGCCAAACCTATTCAAGGGATCTCCAATGTACTTCTTTTGAGAGAGGAATATAAACTTCGGATGTTGAGTTACTTCAATACTAAGATAGTAGAGAACATAGCCAAATCTATCATTTCAAAACCTTTCTTCAGTTCTTTATTTATGGATGAGATGTAGTTCTCATTGTTCCCTGTCATCAAAATATCATCTACATACACCACAATATATACAACCATTTTTCCAACTTTCTTAACAAACTAAGTTGTATTGTTAAGATCATATGTTTGAAATTGAGTTTTAGAATATGCTTGGTTAACTTATCGTAACAATCTCACGATGCTTTCTTGAGGCCATACAATGATTTTATAAGCTTGCGTACTTTGTGTTCCTAAGCTTTCACAACAAATCCTTCTGGTTGGGACATAAAAAAAATCTCTTTTAGATATCTATTCAAGAAAATAACTTTTTCATCAATTTGATGGACTTTCCAACCGTTCTGATCTACCAAGGAAAATAGTGTCTCGATGGTAGCCCATTTTGTTGTCAGGGGAAAGGTTTCCTCATAATCAACCCCTTCCTCATGTGCAAAACCTTTTTCCAAAAGCCTAACTTTAAGCTTGTTAAGTGAGCCATATAATTTATACACGTTCTTGAAGACCCGATTGCATCCAATTGGTTTGGTTCCCAATGGAGGATCAAACAAATTTCCAGTGTCATTCTTTATCAAAGCATCATAGTCTTTTAGCATCGTTTCTTTCCATTCATCATGAGAAGTAGCTTCTTTGAAACAAGTTGGTTCAAAATCTATAGACAAATTCAGTTCATAATCATAAGAAACACCCATATCAACAGATGAATCAATATTATCTACATCAACTCCATTATGTTTGGTTGAGCTTCTTGTTCCTATATTTTCAACCTCATCAGGATGAACACTTTCAAGTGTATTTATTAGCCATTTTAGAGGACCATTTTGAGATGGGACTAATCAAGATTTATCCTCCCAACTATGTCAATAATATCTCTCAAAGTGTCATCTTGATCAGTGATTGGAGCTTCATGCGGGGGAGAGAGTTCTTTAAAAGAATATTCCACATATTTATCCATTATAGGAATCCCCCCTTAAATATGTGGAATATCATTATCAAAGTCTTGAAAATAATTTTCATGTCCAAATTTATCCAAGTGATCAAATTGTCGCTCGACAACATTGTCAGCCTTGGAAGATTCAAGAAAGATCACATCTCTAGATATTAAAAACTTCTTATTCACTTCATCATAGAGATGGTATTCTTTGGAGGTATTTGAGTACCGCAAGAAGATACATTTGCGACTCCTTGCATTGAGCTTTTCTCTGTTGCTTGGGAATCAAGGCATAAGAGGTGGAACCAAAAACTGTGAGATGTCTCACCGAGGCAATGTGGCCATACCGCATTTCATAAGGAGTCTTATTTTTGGTAAGATGAGATGGACACATATTATTTACATACACAACACATAGATCTATATCATCCCAAAACATCAGCTTAAAGTTCTTGAAAAACATCATGGCATATACCATACTTAAGATTGTCATGTTCATTATTTCAGCTACTCTGTTCTATTGGGGATAATAACGATTGTTTGATGTTTGATCCCATGCTAGTGAAGATAGGTTTCAAATTCATTTGAAGTATATTATTTTCCATTATCAGTATGAATAAATCCAATATGAGTTTATGCATCATTTTCAATCCATGCATGAAAGTTCTTGAATGTTTCAAAAGCTTCATATTTTTTCTTAAATAAATAAACCCAACATATTCTGGTGTAACATCAATAAATTTCATCACATATTTATTACCATTTGCAGAAGAAATAGGCATTGGGCCACATAAATCAGAATGAATTGAGTTCAATTCTTCTATGTGCTATGAAATGAGAATCATGAAAAGACTATTTGTTGTGCTTTCCTAAGGTACAAACATCACGTTGCTTAATTTTCATAAGAATATGTTGAAAACTAGTGGCACCATTTTTCTTCAACAAATGAAGGTTTTCATAGTTCAAGTGCCCAAATCTCTCATGCCATAAAAGACTTGATGTAAGTGTACCTTCATCATAGTGAGAACTGTATAAAAATTTCTATGCACAATGTTGAGCCTCCAAAATGTCATACATTTTTACCTTCATTGCCACGGTTTCACTCACATTTTGCAACTCTATACCCTTACATTAGCCTCCATTTTCATGTTCATATGTGGTGACATTAGTATTATCCAAAGTTATTAGTTTCTAGTATTTAGAATGGATTTATGATTAAAAGTTAGAAAAATAACATAGATTTGCTTATACCTAAAGGTGGAACCATATTGGTAACATGTATAGGTGATTTGGAAGCTTCCAATACACTCTTGTGTGGCCTCCAAGGTTCAATTTCGAATTCTCTTCATGATTGAAAGAAGATTTGGGAGGAGTCAAACATATCTCATTGGAGAAAATATCTCAATAAAGGATTATTCAAAGATATTTGAGGAGATAATCATTCAAGCCCATATCAAGGAGAAGATCACGAGGATATAGATATCTCATCCAAGATTTGTGTGAGGATTTAAAGGGATCATATTTTGTAATTATGGAAATTGGTTGAGAGAAAAGTGGAGTTGTATTTATGAGTTTTTTATAACCTTTTCAAAGCAACTCATGTATAAATATGAGTGTTCTCTCTCTATTTAGGGATATATCTGATAGGAGAGGAATGTAATGTTAGGTTATGTTATGTTATGGTTGGAAAAGATTGTAATTCATTGTGATGTAATAGATTTAGATTTCTTTATTGTGAATATGAGCTCACATGTGTTTGTTTTTTCTATTTGTTATTTTGTTCCTTTTCATATGTTGTTTTTCTTTTATGCAATTTCATATTTCTAGATTAACTTATTTGATGCAATTCAATTTCAGTTGTGTACTTCAATTTAAAACATTAGATTAGGTTAATTTGGCTTCAATTCAGCATATATTGTGCATGTGCCTCGTAAGTCTACGAAATCCTTGAGTTTACAATTAATAATTGGAAAATTATTAAATGATAATATGTTCACCCAAAATTTTGGCATCATTTTCGGGGAGGCACGATGAATTAAAATTTAGTTTACCTTTCCACAAGATTCATTTCATTTCCTACGTTTGATTTGATTGTCATTAACTACTTTCTTACCAACTATCCTATATTGATTGCTTGACAACTCAATTAGTAGTTGTTATTTACTTTCTAGATTATCATAGTTTGCTTTAGTTTTCTTACTTGATAACCGCAGGTGTGTTTAATTTCTGCAAAGTATGATTTATGGCTTTCGCAAGAATAGGTACATGAAACTAATTTATTTTCATTTAGTTTTACATTCCAATTTTAGTTTTGGACACCCCCACTAATCCATATGTACCCCACCAAATCGATATGTATATCACTAATACATATGCATATCACTAATCCTAAATTTAACAACGCAATTCTAAAAAAAAATATTTACTGTTGTGCATTGAATTCAAATTCCAATGGGATGTGTTAGATTTTGATAAGAGAGTTTACAATGGTGCACATAGAAGTCAGAGATGAGGTTCCAAATGGAGTTCTCGCATATTTTGACGAAGAAATCAAGCTCCAACAAGTTTTCGTCCACTCTTTTGCCTTTGCGGAGAAGATTATTCTCTTCGTTGTTCCGTGGGTTTTCACTCCCATTTGCAGAATGATGCATGTTCTGGGGTTTGTTGATAAGGCAGAGGGATCGACCGAATTCCTACAAAGCTACCCATTCATACAAGGCATCCACTCAAATAGCGCAAAAACCAGGCAATGTATTCTATCTCTCCTTAACTTGACATCACAAAAATAAAAAAATCCTAGAACTAAGAGATTTCATTCTATGTCTATCATAGCTATCTCTGGTTCTTTTCCTCATCAACACACCTAGTCCAGATCTTGTACAAGACTTCAGTGTGGTTGATTGCACCCCTGTAAGAAGTCTATCAGTGAATGTTTCCTGTGCAAGGATCCGAAGACGGTCAAAATATTTGATTTTTTTTGTTTGAGGGGCAGGTTCGTACAACATTTCACAGACGAACATAGAAAGTTTTCCAGGGTTGAACACGTTAATTAACATCATACACTACGCTTATGGGGGATTGAATCATCTTCACATCCATTTGTGTGCGACATAAATTATGTTTTCTTCGGAGGGAAGCCTGATGGTTGGTATCATTAGCATAACAATATTTTCTTCATTCATATGTTATAGAAAGCCGACTTATTTGTTATTTTGAGGGGATTGGTACTTTTACAGTACAATGTTGGGTCTACCAATGTTGTGGTCATCGCCACATTCAATAGTCAGCTGTCGGGAGCCTAATCGGTTGCACCCTCCTTCTTTGGCTCCACTCTTTTTGTTCCATTGATGTATTGGCCAAGGCGTTTCAGATCAGTGAGAATGTGATCAAGAAAATTTCTTCTAATTCCGTTCCCAAGTAGACCTTTTTGTTTCAGTTTCCTTTATTTATTGTAGAAGTAAATAACCAAAACTCTATGGCTAATAAAGGAATATTTAGGGCTTTCAAAGTATATCATTTTGGCCTCCATAAGTAGGGTATTTTTATCAAATAGAAAATCTGGGAGTATCTTGGTTAACTTTATTGCTAAAAAATAAAATAAAAAATAGATAAAAATCCAATCAATTAACACAAAAAAATTTAAAAAATGAAAACAATTAAAAATATATAAAAATCAAAACAAATAAAAAAAATCAAATAATTAAAAACAAATAAAAAAAATCAAAACAAGTAAAAAAAATAAAAAAATCAAAACAATTAAAAATATAAAAAAACCATTAAAAAAAATCAAAACAATTAAGAACAAATAAATAAAACAAAAAAAAAAACAAAAATATTTCGCAAATGAATATTTCTTGGAAACGATTTGTGCTAATTGGTTTTTTGGAGTTACTTCAAAGGAACTTGCATGCAAAGGCAACGGGTCAAAAAATCGTTTTATTTTATTTTGGTTGCTAGGCATTCATACTCATTCTTGCATTCTATATCTATCAAAAGCTCTCACGATTTTTAGGCAGGATTTGTGCTAAGCTTTACAGATGCATAGACAATTCAAATTCATGCAGTTGTGATCTCCAGAAATCACAATAAAACATGCAACATTCAGGCTTGAAGGAGCTAATTCTTCATTACATATGTCACGGAATTTTTTGCTACACAAAAATATTTAGCATCATGATATGTTTTCCCACACTTCTCCTTCAAAGCTCATCAGTCATCCATATTAGAGTCTATTGATTCATTTCCTTACCCATCATGACTTCATACATGTCTACTTTTCTGAGTCACACCCATTTTTGCCTTCTTTTCAGTTCATCGTTTTGCTTACGAATAAAACCATAAAACTTTCTACATTCCCTTTTTTTCCTTGCCATAAAAACAGTTTGACCGCGAGATTTTTTATCTATAGTCCTACCAATCATTTTGTACAAACTCGTGTTGATTGATGTGGGATTCCTTAAGAACCACCTTTCAATAAGTCTTGACCCATCGACCTCAACACCTTATCTGGAATAGAGACTAGAGTCATTATTAGTACCTTGGGGCTTGTATGCCTTAATGATAAGTTCTCTCACCAAAAATAATGTGAATACATCAATGTCCCTTGATATTTGGATCTTGTAAGTGGCTCGACATCAACTCATCTATTCGCACTTCGCAAGATGTACTTGGATACCTTGGCACTCATTAACATGAATGGTGAGTTTGCCTCGCATTGGTTAACGACATTCATTAATGGTCGGTAATCCAATGACTTCTCTTCATGCTTGACATCAACACATTTATTCACATCACTAGCATTGTACCATTGGGTTTTGTAGCAAGTGAAGACTATATACTTTTTATCACTCCATTAATAGTTGCAGGGATATGTTTTCAACCATATGAGAGTACCACAGTTCCACTTTCAGACTCCATCTTTTGATCTCTGATCTAGAAACAATAGCAACCACATTTTCCATGATCCAGCAAATAAATCAACCACATTCCTATTTCATAGTTCATCACCTTTTGAGATATGCACAATTTTTCCACTTCTTAGGTAAGTGAAGGTATGTTCTTTCCTAGCTTTTTATCCTATAATTCCTTTAATACTGAAATTATAATTTTTGGAAAATACTTCACCATATTCCATTTCTCATTTCATAAAAGCAAAAATACCTTTAGCTGGGTGAGAGGATACCAATTCATGTTCATACCTCATGTTCACATTTCACGATGCATATCACATTCATATTTCATCATCACCTTTTATATCACATGTCATCCTAACCAACATATTTTTCCAGACAACTATTACTGCATTATGATTGAAAAGTTAGATGTTTTACAAATGATGATTGAAGGATGAGCACATTAGATGGCTAATTAAATTATTTCAAAACTCTTTTTTTTTATGCAACACAAAAGTATTGTTACACAAGAATGAATACTAAAAAAATTTGGTTGCTACACAAGAACCAACCAAAGTAATATGTTGTGATCAAATTTTTTGAAAATAACACTTCGCGAAAGGAACAAAGTTATCAAATGATTATGTGAAGTTGAAAAGAAGAATCAATATCAGCCAAAGTTCATATAAAAGAAAGACAATTCAAAAAATCAAATCATGGTTAAAGTAAATCAATGCAATAGATTGCATGAGGACATGCAATAACTACAGTTGGGGGTATGTTGAGCCTCCAAAATGTCATACATTTTCACCTTCATTGCCACTGTTTCACTCACATTTCGCAACTCTATAACCACATTAGATTTCATTTTCATGTTCATATGTGGTGACATTAGTATTTTCCAAAGTTATTAGTTTCAAGTATTTAGAGCGGATTTACGAATAAAAGTTATAAAAATAACATAGATTTAATTATACCTAAAGGTGGAACAAGTTTGGTGACATGTGTAGGTGATTTGGAAGCTTCAAAGACACTCTTATGTGACCTCCAAGGTTCAATTTCGAATTCTCTTCAAGATTGAAAGAATATTTGGGAGTCAAACATATCTAATGGGAGAAAATAGTTCAATAAAGGATTATTCAAAGAGACTTGAGGAGATAATCATTGAAGGCCATTTCAAGGAGAAGATCATGAGGATATGGATATCTCTTCCAAGATTTGTGTGAGGATTTGAAGGGATCATATTTTGTAATTATGGAAACTGGTTGAGAGAAAAGTGGAGTTGTATTTATGAGTTGCTTATCTCCTTTTCAAATAAAATCATGTATAAATATGAGTGCTCTCACTCTATTTAGGAATATATCTGATAGGAGAGGAACTTAATGTTAGGTTATGTTATGTTATGGTTTGAAAGGATTGTAGTTCATTGTGATGTAATAGATTGAGATTTCTTTATTGTGAATGTGAGCTCACATGTGTTTGTTTTCGTTATTTTTTATTTTGTTTCTTTTCATATGTCGTTTTTCTTTTATGAAATTTCATATTTCTAGATTAATTCAGTTTATGCAATTCAATTTCAAACATTACATTAGGTTAATTTCGCTTCAATTCTTCATATATTGTGCATGTGCCTTGTAAGTCGACAAAATCCTCGGGTTGAAAATTAATGATTGGTAAATTATTAAATGACAAAATTTTCACCCAACATTTTGGCATCGTTGTCGGGGGGCACAATGAATTGAAGTTTCGTTTACTTTTCCACAAGAGTGATTTCATTTCCTAGGTTTCATTTGATTATCATTAAATCAGTTGCTTACCACCTATCCTAGTTTGTTTGCTTGACAACTGAATGACTAGTTGTTATTTACTACTTTCTAAATTGTCATACTTTGCTTTAGTTTTCTTGCTTCATAACCGCAAGTGTGTTTAATTTATGAAAAGTATGATTTATGGTTTTCGCAAGAATAGGTACATGCAACTAGTTTATTTTCATTTAGTTTTACATTCATATTTTAGTTTTGGGCACCCCCACATCTATATGTACCCCACTAAATCCATACGTATATCACTAATCCATATGTATATCAATAATACATGTATTCGTAAGATGATAGAAGACGAGTATAATTTTGAAACAACTCACTCAGGTCCTAGCAAAAGCCACGATCTCTTCTTCCCAAAAATAGGAGATATTGATGGAAATCAAAAGCTTAAATACTCTTCTAGAGGAAAACAAAAAATCAACCATCGAAGAATCTTGTACATCTGATGAGGAAAAATTATTCGCATAGGGGATTAAGGAGGGAAAAGTATGATCTGAACCAGAGTAGAAAACACGCCTATGGAAGTCTTATCGAAAGATGGTTTCAATGGTTTCAAGAAAATACCAAGTTAGATCAATTTCGTGTTTGTTCTTATTACATTAAATCACAGTCAAAAAACCTAGATTTGGTCATCCTTGTTTATATTCATTTTAAATTCGCAAAATTGGAAATGAATATATTTTTATTACTATTTTGTGAATGGTTACACTCGAAATTTAATTAGACGTAATGATTTGTAATTTCTAATTAGCATAGAGTAGGTAGGATGCTATTTGTTTCAAATAAGTATGATCTCCTCCCGCGTCTTCTCATGATCTCGAGGATCAGAAAGTAGGATGTATATTAACGTTTTTAGGAATGAATATATTAACTCAGGCAGACATGCCAGCAAATATGCTATCATCAAAATCCTCTTAAATAGATAATACGTGTCATAGTTTTGGCACAACCTTCAAATTTGAGGTGTCAAATCAACTTCATGTCCAAATCAGGGACAAACATGACATTAAAATCATTTAAAATGTGTGCTACGTTTGATCAATTTTGCATAATCTTCAAATTTGATAAGAAGAATCAATTTCAAATTCCTACCCTGCTAGGAACTGGTATATATCCCAACGAAGATTCTATTAGGAGTGGGTATAGATCTCAAACTAAATTACTTGCTATTAATTTGGTGTATTTGAGAATGGCCACCACCCAAACCACATCACTCAGCAAGTCTCAATCAGATTGCATGACATATTAATGACACCCATTACTAAAAATTCTAATGGGTTAACGGAAAATCTTAATGCAAAATTTTGAGATGACTTTTCTTCAGAGGAGATTCTTTTTAATGGAAATTAACATTGCAAATAAATACTAAAGTCTTATATATATAATAAATATTGTTAATTAAGTAGAATTTGGCTTGGTTATAATTATTTTGATGATACAACTGTATATTTTGAAATAATGTTTACACATCTAACGTAGAGTTGGATTGTATATATAGAAGTGTACTTGCTAATGTAAAATCTATATGATTGAGTAGAAAGAAAGCTAATTTATATGACACATTATATAATTTACACATTACATTTTTTCTAAATATCTAAACGATTACAAAAATGGTTATTTATAATTTTCATATAAAACCACATTTTATTTTAATATTTATTTCTATTTACGATATTTATAATAAATTAAAACTTTTTAAAAAATATTTTTTAATAATATTTTGATTTAAAAAAATAAAATAATATTAATATTTAGATATTTATTGATGATGATGATGATGGTGGTGGTGGTTAGCGTCTATTAAGACCAAACTTTGGTCTATTGGACCTAAAGAAAATGAATTATTTAGTTTGATTTAAGATTTTATTCTTATGCTCAAAAAGCTTGGAGAGAAGCCTCCCGAGCTCAATATAATTTTGACATCATAAAAGGCTAGGAGGGTCAATGTTGCAACAAAGATTTTGAAACTGAGATATAATGTGGTTGTACGGAGGGCACTCTAAGAGAAAGTGATTTTCATCCTCGATGTTTGTATTCTCATAGAGATGGCAGAACCTTTCCATCCATGGTGTTTTAAGAACTGCCCAACGACCCATTTCACTATGGAGCTCATGAGAGTTCGTTCTAATCTTGGCTATAATAATTTTCTTCTTTGAGCTAGTTAAAACAAAGAGATACTTTTGATCTTCTAGGGTGGGGTTGATGACCTCCTTATAATATCTTAATTTTCTTTTAGCTGCTAAATCTTTCTCACGCCACATTTTTCTTTGAACTTAGAAGTAACAATATTTTTGATGTTATTAATGTTTTACAATGCAACATTCTCATCGATCTCCCAATGGTTTAACCAGGCCCTGGTGTCTTTATACCAACCTTGTTTGAGCCTTAGATGGTTTTGGCTGGAATTTAAAGCTAGCTTAGGAAGTCTATGGTCTCCTATGTTATTGAGTTTGTGCTTGCACAATAGAAGCCTAGTCATAGCTACGCTCTTGATAGGGGAAAACCCACTTCTATAAGGAGAATAGGATAGGGTGTGTTGCTTTTAATTTTGAGGTTACACGTTATAAAACGCCTCTGGATTTGCTCAATTTTTCTCCAGGATTCTCTATAGCTACTACAACCCCAAACCTCACATCCATATAAGATGACTGGAGTGACTAAAGTTTCAAAGAGGAACTTCTTTCTATCCCACATTACGAGGTTTTCCATTTTACAATTATTTTCAAGACCAAAATAAGCTTTCCATCCCCCATTAATCATTTTCTCAACGTGATAGTTCCAGTTAGGCTTGTGATGAATATCAATTCCTAGGTACTTGTAGTAAGACACTTCCTCCAAGTTACTATTGTCATACATAAAATTAGCGTAAGTGTCCTTCTTGGATTTGATAATCATAAATTTGTTTTGTCAGTGTTAAGAATCATACCCATGGTAGAGCAGAAATCCTTAAGAAGTATAAGTCTCTTATCAAGATCAGATTGGAACCTTGCGAGGAGAATAATATCGTCAGCATAGAGAAGAAGGATGATAGTTATCCCAGCTATGATCGTTCCAGCACATCTTGCTTCCTCTAAACAACCTTCTAGCTTGTCGATGTAAATGCCAAATAGTGTAAGGGAGAGGGGGCAACCTTGTTTAACTCTGATATTACACTTAATATCTTTCGACCACCCCTCATTGCTCTCTAACTTGGCAATTACATTCTCATATAACCTTATAGCAACAACTCTCAACTCAAACGGAACCTTTAGCTCTTCTAATCTTTTCCAAAGGTTGTTTCTAGGAACCATATCGAAAGCCTTTCTAAAGTCCACAAAGCAACAAAAGAGATTGGGTTTATCATTGCGGCATTCCTCCACAATGATCCTAAGCGTAACAAGGTGGTCTATTGTTGAGTGCTTCTTTCTAAAACCCGCTTGGCCTTTAGCGCGCTTACCTTCACTTTCAAGCCATATGCTTAACTTCCTTTCCAAAATAATACCATATAACTTGGCTAGGAGAGGGCTAATCATAATTGTCTGATAATTAGAGGAGTTATTTGTATCTCCACTATTAAAAATAGGGACAATGAGGCTTTGATCCCATGGTTTAGGGAACCCTTGCTTGACCACTTGATTGAAAAGCTTGTGGATGTGGGGGATGAGGACATGACCTCCAATTCTTAAGATAACCTTCAATGTCCTTAGCTTTCCCATTAGCTAAGCAATTAACCCCAAAATCAGTGTCTTCTAATGAGAAAACTTCTTTCATTGTGAGCAAGGTTTCAAAGTTATCCATGACATTTGGAGATTCATAAAGCTTTTTAAGATAGGAATTCCAATGATGTAAAGCAATTTTATTATTATCTTTAGTTTTCCTGGTTAGAATCCGCCTCCATAATATCTTAGGAGCTACCGTAGAGAGGTGTAAGATATTATCCTATCTTTTATGAATATACTGCCTTTTTTTTCTTTTAGTTAGGGATTTGTATATTTTTATCTTGCCAATTTTAAGAGATTCATCAACAACTTCCTTAATTGCTCTCCTCGCACTTTTACAATCTTTGTCATACCATGGGTTGGTTTTGTTATTTCTTTTATTACTTGAAACTTCAATTGAGAACTTGTTAATAGAATATGAGAGGGTTGTAGTAAAAGTATGATAGAGATCTTCTATGTTGTCTACACTAGATAAAGGAAGAAACTTAGTTTTTAACTCATTTAGAAAGAGATCTTTTTATTTCTATCAAAGATTAACTTCTTTTGGCTATAAGTATTATCTTCTATCGGATCTCTATGCATGACAAAGTTGAGAGTTATAAGTAAAGGCCTATGATCATATTCAAGCTCATGGTCATTTAAGATGTCAAAATTTGTTATTTCGTATTATAGCGGGAGATCGGAGATAACATAGTCTACCACGCTGCTACCAAGCCCATGGATGTAGGTCATCTGGCTAGAATTGGGCCACTTCTTTAGACTGTTGCAAATTATGAGATCCTGAGCACTACAGAGCTTGAATAGCTCCGACCCAAATAAATTCTCCCTGAGGTCTTCAGATTTCCTTTTGTACCGGCTAGCTAGAGGAAGGTCTTCGTCTAACCAAGGATGATTAGGGTTGGAATGATTGGTTAGAAGAATAGCTTGGTTGCTTGAAGTTTGAGCATTAAAGTCACCCATTAAAAGGATATTTCCTTCATTCTTTAGGATAGAAATATCATTCTCCAAACCATTGTAAGGACTATTTATATCTAGATTCTTTTTCCTATAGAAGTTAGAATTGATGGGGGGGAAATAACAATTTTCTATGTAGGTATTTTTATCATAAATGTCAGTGATTTCTATCCAACTATATTTTTTGTAAGGGTCATTTTTATAAATCCTTTCACGGGGAGAGATGTTTTTCTTAATGTAACAAGCTATACCCCCAATGCCTCTACGTGAGGATCGCTTATTCCAGGTATACCATAATGTAAATCCATCTATGTTAGGGATCTTAGATTCTTCATGCTGCCAAGTTTCAACAAGAAGAATAATATCAACATCTTTTGAGATCCAACTTAGCTTGGGGCCTTTGTTCCATGGAAAGCCTCGATAGTTCCAAGAAAGAATCTGGAGCATGTTGAATTTCTACTTATTATTATCTATCTGGTTTCTATCTCGAATAACAACTTTTCTATTTCTGATTATTTCCCATTTTCATTCCTTCTTAGCTTCCTTTACCTTTTCAACCTCCTTTCTCAATTCTGCTTGATCTTTTGGAATGAGATCTTAATTTATAAATACTCTCGTTCCTTTTAGACTTAAGGCTTTACTAAGTATGTCATACTTATGGTCAGTAGAGCTCACCTTTTTCGGATCAACCTTCCTCTATTCTTAGTTAGTTTCCCCAAGCTTGTTTCTTCTGTGAGAATCGTTGTTTCAATTTGTAATCTGTTATGTAATTCTGTCTGGGCTATGACTAAAGTATCCTCGTCTACCTCCTCTTTCAAACCAAAGATTATAAGGTTCAAGGCCCTTTTGTTATGCTCATGGTCTACTTCTATCAATTTTTTCATTTCATCTTTAATTGGTTTGATATCTAATTTACCTACCACACTATTTAGGGTGAGGTGGCTATTAACTTTTTCTTCTAGCTCTTTAATCATGTCCTTCATTTTAAGACTCTCTAAAGTATCAACATCTACTTGTTGGGATGTTTGGTTCATATCTTAGTTTTGTTTTTCTATAACATGCAACCTAGTCTCCATTGCCTCGATCTTATTCTCCAATAATTCTATTTTATTTTCTATTTGTTTTTGGATCTTGTCTTCAAGAGATGTGAATATTTTTTCCAACATGGTTGTTAACTCTGTTTGTAGTTTGACTTCTCTTTATTCTCTACATTTCTCTAAAGACTCTATATACTCATAGAGGCTCTATAGAGTAACTGTGTTGGGTCTACCTTTGGTAATATTTGGTAATTGTGGTGAATTATTCATACTTGAAAATATATGAGCAGATATGTATTAGAAAAATATAAAGAATGTGTGCACCTTATATTAGCAAGCTGGACCGCAGATGCATGTGCCACATATTGTTTTACTATTACCGTAGAGAGATCATGAATTATTACCGCAAAGAGATCCTAAATTATTATTGAATTTCCAATTGAATTCTCAAACTTGATAACCATAATTTATGCCACTAGACAACCCTAACTTCATCTATCTCCTTTAAATATGAAAAAGCATAGCAATAGTCGCATTGACTTATGAATGCATTATAGATTTAATAATGAACAAGTGGTCGAGGAATTCCTTGGTGAATTTAGTAATTTACTTATGGATCAAGAATCAATGGTTTTGACATTATAGGGTTGTCATTTGAAGCGAAGAATTAATTAGATGAAAAGTTTAACCAAATAATGAATTTATATATATTTAAATTTGACTTTTTAAAAAAATTTAAAACATATTTTATTAAATATTGAGATATATTAAATAAATAATATTAGAATGTAAAGTTATATAAATATTAATTAAATATATTTTTAATTAAAATTATTTTTTAATTAAAATACAATACTTCGAAGTTTTATTCTACTTATTTTTAAAATGTGACAAAAATATTTCCTCTATTGATATGACCATTATGATTAGCTACATTTTAGCCAAATTATACGGATCATTTTAGAGAAGAAGATTAGCCTCTGGCTTGAAAGCCATGCTAAAAAAGTTAAAGGGCAAGCAGGATTTATGAGACAACACTCAACTATTGACCATCTTGTCACTCTTAGGATCATTTTCAAAGAATGTTGCAATAGTAAAACTAATATCTCTTGTTGTTTTGTTGACTTTAAGAAAGCTTTCAACACATTTCCTTGGGATAAGCTATGGAAAAGACTCGAAGAGATAATGGTCCCCCTCGAGTTGAGGGTTGTTGTGATTAGGTTATATAAAAATGTTGTCACTAAGCCTAAGACTACCACTAGTTGGTCTAAAGAAGTTAAATGCAATATTGACATTTAGCAAGGGTGTCCCCTACCCCCTAGCTTTTTTGGCATTTACATTGATAAGTTATAAGAGTGTTTGGAAGTTGTAGGATGTGAAATCCCCAAGCTATATAGTATGGTTATTTCTCTACTCCTTTATGCTGATGACATAGTTTTTCTAGCCATAAGGCGTGAGGATCTCGACAAGCAACTTAAAAGTCTCCAATATTATTGCTCTGAGGTGGGTATGATTGTTAATATCAACAAGACTAAAGTCATTATCATTAAATCCTAAAAGATCAACCATGATAATTTCATATATGATAACAATCACTTGGTGAATGTTTCTTCATAAAAATATTTAGGTATTGATATCACCATCAGTTCAACTGAAATTATAACATTGAGAAAAGGATTACTTGAGGTTGGAAAGCTTACTATGAGCTTGAAAGCTTACTATGAGCTTGAAAACAACTATAAGTTGGTTGATATTTGGGTTTGGAGTAAAAAGAGGTTCATCTTTGAGACTCTCACCACCCATGTTATTCTATAATGTTGTGAGGTTTGGGTTGCATTATATCTAGAGAATTGTGGAGGAAGATCAAGTTGATACAAAAAAAAGTATAACCTACAACCTCAAGATTAAAGGTAATACTCCCTATCATATCCTCTTGATTGAAGCTAACCTTTCCCCCCATTAAAAACATGGCTATGTTTAGGTATCTGACGCATAATAATAATCTTTACAATTTGGATGCTAGGAGGTTCCCTAAAATTCCTTCTAACTCTAGCCGGAAGCCTGACCTCTGGCTTAAGCAAGGATGGCACAAGGATGCCCAATCTTGGCTCAACCATTGGGGGATTAAGAAGGACCCAAGAGACTTACCCCAGAAACCAAAATAATACATTGTAGAATAATGAGAAATAGACTTGATAACATATATAATTCCACTATAACTATGCATATTTCACATGGCACAAAGGTTCAAAATGTGGATAAAAGAATAGTAGGGCTCAACACTGCAAAAATAGACAATGTAATATAAACAAGTAACTAGAGATGCTTTTTACCTTCTAAAAAAGAGAATATTTTACCTTCTAATATAGATTTTTAGAAGCCCAAAATTCATATAAGATAAATTTGAAAAAGTAAAAAAATTAGGAAGAAAGTATCATTAAAACAAGGAGGCAACATTAGTGTGGATATCCAAAATATAATGTTTCTAATTCCACACACTCTAAAATTGAAATTTAACAATGTTACATTAATGTTGACGATTGTTGGCTAAGGTTGAGCATTTTTTAAAATTATAGCCATGGTTAGCCATATTGTGCATGGGTTTACTGTTGTTATCCAATGTTGACTATGGTCAACCAAAGATGACCATGGTTGGTCATGTTTGATCATTGTTGGCGATTGTTGATGATGGCTTATGATTGCTAACTAAAGTTGATGGTTGAATATGGTTAACTATTATTAACCATTGTGAAAAGAGTAAACTATTATTAAATTATTATTAGTCAACTTCATTAAACTTTATGAATATTCATAGACCCTAATATTATTATTAAATATTAAACCTTATTCAGAAACACTAATATTAACATTATCAATAAATCTTATTAATATTAATACTACTAATATTATTGTCATAATAATAATAATAATAATAATAATATTGTTATTATTAATAGTCATTTTTATTAATATTATTGTTATTATCAAACATGTTTAAATCTTGACTATGACCAACCAAATTTGACTATTGTTGAATATGATAAATATAAAGTTAACCAAATTGTATCATGGTAAATTATTAATAATATATTCAATCATATAATAATAATAAAGTCAATCTCCTCCTCCTCCTCCTCCTCCTCCTCCTCATTATTATTATTATTATTATACAACTTTATTAATATCAATATTATTATTATTAAATATAAAAGGCTCATTATAAAGGTTGACTAATTTTGTAATGTTACATTGTGAAATTAGATAAATTGCAATGTAATGTAACATTGCAACAATGTTTGTCACATTGTGATATGTTTGATTATTAATATTAATCAATAATATTAATGTGATTATGTCTGATCAAAGTTGAAGAGTGTCAGCTATCAAACACACTCAAACATAGTTGAACATAGTTAACAACATTTGTAAATGCGGCTAACTAATTTTATAATGTCGCCCTGCGACATTCGATAGATTTCTACTTTATTCCAATATCACAATATTATTATTATCATCATTATTATTAGACTTTATTAATATTGATATTGTTATTATTAAACATTTTAAGATCTTGATTGACCAAGGCTGACCTTAGTTGACTAACGTTGACAATGTTTGACTTTGGTCAACCATAGTTGACTATAAATGAATATGGTTGAATTACATTAACTAAGGACGACTATGAGCGAACAAGATTGATTGTTCTTAAATATGGTAAAAATAAGGTTGACCAATTTTGATCATGGTCAACCATTTAAACATTAACTATAAAAGTTAACTTTGTTCTATTTTGACTAATGTGTTTGACTATGTTTGACTATTAATATTGATGATCAATAACAATAATAGTAGGTGGTTATCTTGACCAAAGTTGAAGAGTATTAATTGTCCTCATAGGACTCCATGGTCAACTGTGGTCATCCATTGTGGTTCAATATAGCTCACTATGGTTAACTGTAGTTCACCTACAGATAGACCATGATGCCTATAGTAAATATAATTCACCATGTTGGTCATGTTGACTATTGTTGACCATGTCAATATTAGTCAATCATAGTTAACATGTGTTAATGCATAGGTTAATCTATAGTTAAGACATTATAAATGTGTAGATTAATATATTATTAATGTGTCATTACTATTATTTAAACTCTTATTAATGTTATTTAAACCCTAATGTAATAGTCTTTTCTACCATAATCTCATAATACAATGTCAAGGCAGATTGTGTTTTTTTGTTCCTTAAAATACATTTTCATATGCATGAATAGATTCAACACCCTTAAAAATTCTTACAAGACTAGAATTTGATAGATTAAACAACATTTACTCAAGTTTTTAAAAATCTCCCAAATTTTAATTAAAATGAACGTGAAAAAATTATGTTAAGAAAAATCATTTCGTCTATAAATTAGACTATACCAATATTATATATATCTTAATATTATATTAACATCATAAATAAAATTAACAATATGTTAAATATTAAATATTAATATATGACTTATGTATTAAATATTATATTTAATAATTAATATTGTAATTAATATATTAATTGATATTTTAATTAATTAAAAATATATATATAATTATTAACCACTAAATTAAAATAAAATACTAAATTACAATAAAATTCTAAAACCATTTGCGAAATTAAATTAAAATTAAAATTAACTATGAACAATTCAGTTAAAATTATAAAACCCATTTCTCAAAACATTTCTATTACTTGTTAATAAGAGGGATGTAGGCCAGGGTTCGGCTTGTATTGATAACTCTGAGACCGTTTTGAAGATTTTTCATTTTACAGGCCTGGAATTTCAAATCCTTTTTGCCTGTCAAATTAAAATTTGACGACGTTTTTGTATTTTTTTTACCTTTCATTTTACGTTTTAACTAAATATGTGAGTGTCACGTAAAACTCTATTTTAATAATTTTTGTAAATTTATTCCACAACACACAATAAGTCATCAAATGGAGGCTGATAATGACTGTTATTTATAATGATTCTTGTTAGATTGAAATTGCATATTTGTACTCTATCAGATTTATAGCTCAGATTTATTAAATCTTTGCAAAAAACTTACAATCCATGGACTATAAATAAATTATCTAGTGAGATTATAAATAAATCGTGGACTAGAAATAAATCATCTAGAGAAAATACAGAAAAGTTGTGTAATAATAAACAGTGATTATACTTCATTAAAAGTCAAACTTTCTGGAAAAACTACAAATTTTTTTATCAATAGGAATATCTCAATACATAGATCCTCTATTAAACATAAACTAGAAGAATTTTCAAAGCTCAAGAATCCTTCTTGATTTTGTATCTATCCATATCTCATATACTGCATGCCAATCAACATTAGATGATTCAGGTCCATTCAAAGATACTCTCATTAGAGCATCTAGTGTATCCAACCCAAGCCTCGATTTTCTAATGTCCTTGATGATGTTTTGCTTAGAAAATCCCTTTTCACAATCCACTGTACTTGCAGAAATAGTGAGGACATCTTGCCATAATTTCATCATATTAGGATAGGTTTTGTGCCATTGTTTTGTGTTACGAAAGACTTTCCATGCTTCTTTCATAGAAAACCCCTCACAAGCCAGATTTAATGAATCAACAAAAGGGTGCAACTCTCTTTTACAAGCTTTAACATCAAATAAAGCTACAAATCCAACATCACTGGATACGGTATGTTGCAAATGTTGAAAAAGCTTTAACAACCAACGCTCTGAATTTTTCTCACGACTACGACACTCTTCTGAATAATAACAAGGGCTGAACAATTTCGCTGCATTAAAAAGATGAAGGTCTGGAAATCTTTCATTCAAAGAGTCTATGAGAGTCTCTATATAACCTTTAGTGAGTTGCTGACAACTCTCTTGTGTACCTTCAATACAAGGTTTCATAGATTGTTTCCTTGCTTCATTGGATTCAATATCCATGGCTGAGATAGAGATGTATTGTAACTCATGTCTATCTACAACTTTCCCTTCATCTTTAATATCAATGTATCCATTTTGAGAATCATTTAAAAACTTTGAAAGATAAGTTGTGCCTTCTGCAAATGTCTCTTTTCTCAAAAACCATCTAGATAATGTGCTTATAGTTACTTCAAGAGCCAACCCAATAGTTGTAATGTCTACATTTTCTTCTTGAAAAGTCAAATTCAACTTGTTCAATTCCCCTAGCACATCAGCAAGCATATGTAAACAAAACTGGACAGAATATATTCTCGTCTTATCATACCAAGATGAAGTTTTTTTTTCATTTTTCCACAAAGTTAAAATTGCTGGCATAAGCTTCACAAGCCTTATAATAACTTCCCCCCTGGATAACCATCTCACTGAATGTATTTGTAGAACATCAAGAACATCAATTTGCATGACTCTAAGCAAATCATTAAATTCGCTATTTCTCTTTGGAGAGTTTTGAACCCATGAATACACTTTGTTTGCAATTTTTTCAACAAATAATAACTCAGGGAATTTCTTAGAAACATCTATTGCTGCTAAAGACTCACGATGAGCCACACAATGAACTATAATAAGGTTTGGATTGTTCTTTTTCAAAAATGAAACAAAGCCATTTTCATGTCCAATCATTGTTGAAGCTCCATCTGTAGAAACAACTATCAAATCTTTATATTGAAGGCCTCTAACATCTATTAATTGATTGACACTATCATATATTGTTTTTCCTTTTCTATCTGCTACATCTTTGAGCTTCATAAACTACGAGATAGGTGGCCTGAGACCCTTTGAGTCTCAATATGTTGCATAAATAACAAGGTGTTTCTCTAAGGTTCGATCAGTGCTTTCATCAACCATCAATGAGAAGAAAGGACTTTCCAACATATTTTTTATCTGAATCTATTCAAGATGTTTTGATATGAAATATATAAAATCATTTGCAGACTTACGATTAGTGTATGAAGAGTACTCTTGAGACTTTGGCATATTTGGAGTTTTTGCATCCATTAGAAATTTGCAAAGCTTCTCATACTTTGATAGAGATAAATCTTCTTGACAAGTGAAATATGATATTTTCATTGTAGAAATCACTCTTTCCTTATTGGCATCTCTCATCTGACTAATATGATCTGGAATTGGTTTCATCTTTCCCTCTAATGCATTAATCCATCTTTCCTTAGCATCTTTATGCTCCCGTGATTTTTCATGAGTAACAAGAGCATCATGTTGTAATGTGGTGCAACCATTCGCTAAACCCCACGGTCCATTCATCCTATACTTCTCACAATAGTTACACTTCATAGTTACTTTATCATCAAGCCTCACATAATTCAACCAAACAAACTTATTTAACCATTCCATGCGAAATTGTCTTTTTGTTTGCACTTTCATTTCTGAATTATCACCAACCTCTTCTTCAACTTCATTTGTTTCTTCATCTACATCATGTTCAGAAGAACTTCCAAAAATTTCATGTAATTGTTGTTCCACATGAGCATTATGGGTTTCTTCAAGTGTTTCTGAATTTTGTTGAGTCTCAGAAGTTTTCCCTTTTGTCCATCCATACATTTCCCCAACTGAAACTTGTATCTTTCTCTTTTGAGACATTAGTAGGTTTGTGACCACCTGTATAAAATATATATATAAAAACTAAAATTCATTAAATAAAAAATGAATATAACAATGGACAACATTGTAGAATAAATAAGAAGAACATAAATATATTTGAAAATGAACTTCACCCTGCTAAAATTTGCATCCCAAATATGCAACAAACCAAACAGAGACTCCAACACTATCAATTTAATGTGAAAGTAAATAACCACACACTCCCTCAAAAATAAGATATGGGGAAAGAACCAGAATAGTTAGCCGGAAATTATAGAGCAAACAGGGCGAGTGCAGCTACCCAGAAATGGAGAAAATTACCAAAGTATTCAGTGCAGACAGATCATACTTGCTAAATACTATACACCATCACAACATCAAAGGAAAAAAACAACCCTTGCAGGTCCACCAAAAAACCCCGAGTCTGCACTATAGTCGCACAGAATAGGAAGCACGATTACATCAGCCGAGCACATAAGCATATAACAAATCCCAACAAGCCTCCTCTCAATCTGTAAAAATCTATATGTATTTCATGGCTGAATAACCAGTTTTATAAAATTGTATTCAACTTCCCAGTGCGGGTTGAGTGTGAGTGAACTCCTGGGTTAGTAAGTAGTGGTTGAGTGGGGAGTAAGATTGGAATTTGGATTTTTTTTTATCGTTATGTAATTGGAATTATTGGATTTTTTTGAGTGGGTTTTTATGAAAAAAAATTATGTTTAAAGTTTTGTCTTTTAAGTTTTAGTGAAAATTTAATTTTTCACCAATAAATTTTTTATTAAAAAATTAATTTTCATAATTATTGTTGCATGATCACTTGTTCTTTGTTGCACTTCTCCTGCACGGAGTATAGTAAAATAGATAAGTGCTACCTCAAAACTTCTCGTAAAAGTTGACCAGATTATACCAGCACAAAAACCACATATTACATATCATAGATCCAATAAAACAATCATATTTCCCAATCCAATTTTTGTTCCCTCGCCTTCTGATTGCCCAAATAATTCTTCCAAATCTTGTCAAAAACCTTGTCAAAGGACCAGATGAATAGCCTGTTCTACTATTACCTCAATGAAAAGGAGGAAATCATTTCCTTCTCTAAAGAGATTCAGTGTACCAAAATCCTCGATTTAAAGGAGGAAATCATTTCCTTCTCTAAAAAGATTCAGTGTACCAAAATTCTGACAGTCTTCCCATATGTATAGGGAAAATATATGAGAGGAAATCATTTATTTCTCTAAAAGATTTAGTGCACCAAAATTCTCACATTCTTCCCCTTTGTACAGAGAAAATATATAAGTTACTCAAAAGATAAATACTCTTGAACCGACATTGATGGCTGATTCACCGAATAATCAGACAGACATCATGCAAATCAATAACAAAATCGTGCAAATCAAAGCAGTAAGATCGGGAAGGGATCTCCCTTTACCTCCTGGTTGGGCAGCAACAAACCCTGTTGCTTCTATCAAAGATAACTCCATTAAGTCATCAAACCTATACGTTGCTAATTCTTCTCTGGATGAAATTCCATATCAAACGAAAGTTCTTGAATGTGGCCGCTCCATTAGCTACCCCAAACAGAGACCTCTAAAAGCTATTGTTTAGACAACAATTTTCCATGAAAAGGAAAGATCAGCAATTAGAGGGAAAAGAGAACAACCTAAGAATGGCAATAGGAGCTGATGGTATATACTTACCAAGGATGTCTTTCAGCTTCTCAAATGACATTTCTTTAATGTCAATCAAGGAAACATGAGTACTCTGTATACAACCTCAGTTGCTTCAGTGAGAAATTCCCTGCCCAAGAATTATATTTTTCATTCTACAACCGAAGGGGCTATATCTAGGATATTTATGAAATGTAAAGATTACAGATATTTGTATATTTATCTTCTGTTTGTATATTTTCTTGCATGGCCTGAGTAGTAGATGAGTGTTTTTAATAGCATCTTCACAGCTTCTCTATGGCTCTGTAAAAGCTCAGTTCTGAATTTCGGCATGCAATGTACACTGAAAGTTTCTTCTATTTAATTAATTCACGGGATTATTCTTTTCTATATTTGAGATTTGTTTACGAGCTGTCATGATTCAGGTTTATAAACATTACATTCATTTGAACAAATCTAAAACATTTTTTGGATAAGAACTTCAGAGAAGAAAATTACTTTGAATACATTAAAATTGAAAATTAATTTGACTGTTTTCAGTGTGAACCTGTGATCTTTAAGAAGAAACTTGAAATCTGTGCGTTTGGATATATGTTCATGCGCAAAGGATGTTGTGTGGAAGTTGTCCACTGGCTAATCTAATTGATATTCTCCATAGATATTCTCCCCCAAAATTGATATTCTGCACAGTTACACTCCCCCAAAACTGCAAGTTGCAACCCAAACGCAAACCAAGCGATGAAATTAATGAAAAATTCATCGCTTTTTCGAATTTGAGAACACTGTAGATAAGAGCAACTCACACGGCACAACAAAATTAAACTAATTTCTCACAACGTACCCTTGACTTGACAAGAAATGCAGAATTTTACAGTAGAGTGACTTAATTTAAGTAAACGTGGCCGAATGAGGATAAAGGTTGAACGGCGAAAAGAAAAAACAATTGATTTGGAGAACCCATCATATACTCCAGGCTGGTATGCACACTAGGAATTAATTAAGCCATAGGCCCATATGACTTCAACCTAGTACTTACTGACAATAATCACAGATTTCAAGAGATAGGATCATAGTCCTAATACCTATTATAGATATTATAGATTTTTACGTTTTCCTTGTGAAACTAAACGTCAAAAAGACGGGTTGGGAAAGTATACCACGCATCTAACTTGACGTGGAAGATTTTCTCAGTGCCGTCAAATACGTTCTAAAATAAAAAATACGTCTTGTGGGACGTCAAATTCCAGGCCTAGGTATGGTATTATATGTTATTTATGCAGCAAATACGGTAAACCGTAACAATGACAGAACCAAATATTTTCATAAATAAATAATAGGGTGATCTAGAAGAGATGTATGAACCTCCGTACTTTTGGAGATAGTGTTTTAATGATGGTCAAATCATTTTTCAATTTAATAGTAGAATTGACCTATAGAGGGAGCTTGATACAATCTTGATAATGTTATTTTATTGTGGATAGAGCATTCTTTTATTAAACATGAGGACGGGCTCCCGCCAGACTTTCTCCAACCAAGGAAAATAATTTAGAAGTGAAAAATAACGTTTTACAATTAGATTCCTCCAACCTCAAATTAAATATATGAAAAGTAACATATGTTACTAATAGAACTTTATTATTGTTTAATTGTGGGAGTAATATATAGATATATATATATTTTATATATAATATATAATATAAGTGAGAGAAAAACTAATTTTAAATTTTGATGGAATTATCATTATTTTTATTATATTTAAATCATTATATATGTAAATTTTATTATATTTGTAAATTTGTTATTTATAAAACTATAATAAAAACAAGACAAAACTTCGCCTCATCCCCATAAAAACACAAAAACAAAACTTATTACATTATTATATTATGAACACCTTTAAAAATACATATCTTTTTATTATAAATAGTTTAATCCATTAAGATATTGTGGAAACTTCCTTGACAAAGGTTCACCCATGCTAAGATGCTCCCAAAAAAATCTCTGCAATTTTTTGCATAACATCTCGAGTGTGGGCTGTTTTCTACTTACACAAAGGTGTCACATATCCATTGTGTAACATTTCTAACCTCACATGAAAATGTATGGAGTTAGATAGAATCTTCATCATTACATACAATAACTTTAGTAGGGGAATAGTAAATTTCATAACCATTAACAATCACTGTTATAACATATTAACATAAACTTTTTGACGTAACCTTCCATCAATTCCATGATTATTTTAACTCTATTGGTTAATCATATTATTGCAATATAAACATCACATCATGCAAGGAATCAACATCATAAAAATAGAACAACATGAAACCACATCATTAGACACTTATATACCTTGGAAACCTTATAGGATGAAAACCACCAAATGTTTAATTTTATTATTAAACGCTCGTGAGGGTATTCACCACTCGCTCAATAGCTATAAGGGAGTCCATCCCTTGACCATTGTTATAAAATATTACAAAGAATATGATCCAAAACATTTTATAACTTGTTATAATCTATTGCAATCATCATGACATCATTTACCCACAAATTGTTGGCATTATGATGTATGTGTTGTACTTGATGGCAACCCACTTGTAGCAGAACAACTCTCTTGTATATGGTAACTAGATGAATCTACATAAGAGATATTAGATGTGACAGAATGAATGACAAGAGTATTTACAAGTGTGATGATATGCAAGGCAGCTTCAAAGAATCAGTTCAGAAAGAAACTCACTCAGATGACAGATCACAGTACTACAGGTTAACAACACAGAGCTACAGATCAGACTAAACAGAATGAAGAAAGAGAGGTATAAGCAGGTTCACCATTGACCAAGCTACACATACATGCAGGTTCATTGTATACAAGTTGCGTATACGTACACATGCACTTTCACAAAAGGAAAAGCGCGAATACCTTGGAAAAACTAAATGTTTGGTCCGAAGTATGTGGTCCATGGTATTGGTCCATGGTATTGGTCCAAGGTATCGAGTCCAAGGTATTGACCCCAGGTGTTTGGTCCAAGGTATTGGTCCTAAGTGGCTTTGGTCCATGGTATTGAGAAAGGCCTAAAACTATAAAAGGAGGAGAAAATCATTAGGCCAAAGTGTGCAAGTATCGAATATCTGATATAGTGTGAGATCTAATATGCAGGTTATTGGCTAATGGTGTCGTGCTTGATTTGAACCAAAGAAGAACCTTAACACTTGATTAAAAATAAGGTCTAATGATGTATTAAGATCTTAAGGCTGAAGAGAATTATCCTTATGTGGTTTGATCATGTATTTGAATAACTAACACATGTTGTATTCTGTAAATATGATGATCTGGGTATGATTGAAGTCTAGAACTGTTGTTATGTTTAAATCATATTTTACAAATCTGTACATAGGTTCACTTCAGAAAAGGAGCGTATACATGCTAGTTCTGCATATCAAAACAACGTATACATCATAAATTTGATTTCCATATCTGTACACTGGTTCGCTTTGGGGAAAGTGCGTATGCACGCAGGTTTGACACATGGAAGTAGTGTATACCTTATTAAATATGTTTTATTTTCTTATGTTTGTTGTTACAATGTTCTGGGTTATTGCTTGGGTTCTGGTTATTGTATTCTAGTGACAACATTCTGAATGATCAGAGTGATTGGATGATTCAATTGTGGTTGGTTCAAAAGGGGATTGGTTGATGTAGATATATTTGATGATTGAATGATGTTGTTGATGAATCCAGTCTGAAAATTTATGAAATGTGGTCCCTGGAAGAAAAGAGAAGGTTGTAGCCTTTTGTAGGCCGACACCTATGTACTAATAAACTTATCAGTTAGTACAAGAGCTAGGGGGTTGTAGCTCCCTTCCAGTAGAAGTTGGAGAACGAGAGAAGGTTGTAGCCTTCTGCAAGTAGAAGCCAGTGTATTGGTACAAGATTGCACCAGTACAAAATTGTAAATAGAATTATCTTATTATTAAAAAGAAGACAAAGACGATTGCAGCAGGTGGTTTTCACCCACATTAGGTTTCCACCTTATATCTCGGTGTTCATGTGTGTTTCTTGTGTGTGATGACCTGTTCTGTTTTTACTGCACCTGGTTACTATTTATATGGTTCTGATGCACTGATTAAAGATCAATATATGCTGAATTAATTGAATCATAAGTTTGTTGGATATACGCTAATTGCTCTAAACACAGTTGCGTGTACACGCGAGTTCCCTTAACTGAAGTAGTGTATATGAATCTGATTATGGAAATAAAA
>APFE030021691.1:106865-125768 GCA_000404065.3 Pinus taeda
TTTGGACACAAAGCTTCTCAATGTGTTGCTTACAAAACTATCATGACTAAAGAAGCATGAAATCAAAGAAATGTGACAGGGATCAAGAAAAGTTCCTATAATAGCTATTCTCTTCTTGAAAATGAAATAGAATGCTCAATCTATAACAACTTTGGCCATGAAGAAACTGAATGCGGGAGTAAATTTTGGCAAATAGCTCAAAAAGAGCAAACTCCATTAAATCCCAAAATATGGAGAAAGAAAGAACCACAAACAGAAAGATGTGGTATAGCCTTGTATGCAGAAGGATAAGAAAATCGGTGGTACATCGACATTAGATGCTCAAAACACATGACAGGTGACATAGAAAAACGACACTCATATAATGCCTTAGAAAAGGAAAAGAGTGTCTCATTTGGAAACGACACTCCTACTGTCATAAAAGGTAAAGGCTCTATTTTGTTGAAAGAAAAAGTTAAAGATGGGAATGTTATGTACATTGATGGCTTAAAGCATAATCTGTTGAGTGTGAGTCAAATGTGTGATCAAGGAAATGAAGTAGTGTTCCGATCAAATGGATGTGATGTTCGTGATATTGATATAAGAGAAACCATGATTAAAGGGAAAAGAACTCCAAATAACCTATACATACTGAAGGGAGGACAAAAATAATGCTATGTAAGCAAAAATGATGAAAACTGGCTATGGCACAGAAGATTGGGACATCTAAGCTTTTCTCAAATAAGAAAAGCATGCATATTCTAGGTTGTTCGTGATCTTCCAAATATCAACATTCCTGAAAATACTATATGCAAATCATGTCAATTCAGTAAGCAAACCAGATCTCAATTTATTGAAAAGGAAGGGTCAGCTAGTAAGCCTCTTGAACTTGTTCATACTGATTTATGTGGTCCATCAAGGAAAAATTCACCTCGTGGAGAAGAATACTTTATATTATTCATTGATGATTTTTCCAGAATGTGTTGGATAGCTCTTCTAAAGAATAAAGATGAATCATTTGAAAAATTCAAAGCCTTCAAAGCTTTCGTTTAAAATGAATCAGCTCGCAAAACCAAATGCCTCAGATCTGATTGAGGAGGGGAATTTACCTCAGATGAATTCTTTGACTTTTGGGAACAACGTGGAATAAAAAGGCAGTTCTCCATCGCAAGGACTCCTCAACAAAATGGAGTGGTAGAAAGGATGAATAGAACTGTTCAACAAATGGCTCGTGCTATGCTAGATGAATCTAGAACTCCTCCAACCTTCTGGGGTGAAGCTAGATTAGCCACCATCACTATTCTCAACCAAGAAAATGTTCAGGTAAACAGAAATCAAACTCCACATGAACTTTGGTATGGTAAGACTCCTACTGTAAAATGCTTCAAATTTTTGGAAGCAAATGTTACATCAAAAGGACTGATGAAAAACTTGGCAAGTTTGAACCTAGAGTAGATGAAGGTATTCTTATTGGCTACTCTTCTTGAAGTAAAGGATATAAATGTTACTAGAAAAGACTTGGGAAAATTATTGAAAGTATTGATGTTGTGGTTGATCAAGCATGCAAAAATCCCAAATAGATAAAAACCAAAGATTATGACAATGAAGAATATGAGGATCATTTTCCCACATCAAATCACATTGATTCTTAAGAAGAAACCAATGAAGCACCAGAATAAGAGATAAGGATAGAAGAAAAGACTTTGTTCAGGTATGTTCAGAAAAATCATCCAAAAGCTCAAATCTTAGGAGAAAAAGGGGCAGGTGTGCACACTAGAAGAACCATTACCAAAGCTTCAAGCTATCTAGCATTACTATCTTCCACTGAACCTCAAAATGTAAATGAAGCATGCAGAGTTGAATGTTGGGTCAAGGCCATGAATGAAGAACTTGAGAAAATTGAAAATAATAACACTTGGGAGTTAGTTCCTAGACCCCATGATAAGAATATCATAGGAACTAAATGGATATTCAAAAAAAAGCTAAACGAAAATGGAGAAGTTATTAGAAACAAGGTCAGACTTGTTTGTAAAGCATATGCTCAACAAGAAGGTATAGACTTTGAAGAAACTTTTGCACCTGTTGCTAGACTTGAAGCCATCAAAATGTTTCTTGCTCTTTCTAGTTTCCAGAAATTCAAAGTATACCAAATGGATGTAAAATCAGCCTTTCGTAATGGAGACTTAGAAGAAGAAGTCTATATTGAACAACTAGAAGGATTCATTCTTGGAAATGATGCAAAACTTGTATGCAAACTCAGGATAGCTCTCTATGGTCTAAAACAGGCTCCAAGGGCATGGTATTACCGTCTTGACAAATATCTCCACCAAAAGGGTTTTTCAAAGGGGTCAGCAGATAGCAATCTATATACAAATATGGACACTGATAAATTGCTAATAATTGTTTTGAATGTTGATGATATCATTTTTGGTAGCAATGAAGAATCCATGAGTCAGAATTTTGCTTCAGTAATGCAGCAAGAATTTGAAATGTCCTTGCTTGGTGAGCTTACCTACTTTCTTGGTCTACAAGTGCAACAAAATAAATATGGTATTTTTCTCTCACAAACCAAATATCTCAAACAGATCCTGAAAAAGTACGGCATGGAATATTCTAAACCAGTATGTACTCCAATGGTAACAGGATGTAGTCTCAACTCAAATGATGAATCAGTAGCGGTACATCAACCAACTTAGAGATCCATGTTTGGTTGTCTTCTTTATATAATAGGTACCCGACCAGACATCATGCATGCAGTGGGAATAGTTGGAAGATTCCAAGCAAATCCAAATGAATCACATCTTCAATTAGTCAAAAGAATTTTCAAATATCTTCAAGGAACACAAAACATTGGCTTATGGTATCCTAGAGATACAGATCTTACACTTCATGCATATACATATGCAGATTGGGCAGGAAGTGTTGATGACAGAAAAAGCACTAGTGGTGGTGCATTCTATATGGGTTCTAGGTTAGTGTCTTGGTTCAGCAAGAAACAAATTTCAATAGCATTATCTACAGCTGAAGCAAAATACGTGGTTGTTGCATCTGGCCGCACATAATTACTTTGGATGATGCAAACCTTGCAAGATATTCAGATCACATGTACTCCACCCATCTCCATTCTATGTGATAGTACAAGTGCCATCAGTGTTTCAAAAAATCCAGTCATGCACTCCAAGACCAAGTACATACCCATCAAATATCATTTCCTATGTGAACAAGTGCTTTAAAAAGAGGTGAAATTCGAGTATGTTTCCTCCAAAGAATAGATTGCTGATATATTCACTAAACCACTATCTAGAGAGACATTTGAATATGTCAAACTAAAGCTGGGAGTAGTTTCTGCATCATCCTACTGTTAAATCCTATTTTTCACTGAAAGGTGGTTATACATGTGTTTCTTGAAGTGTAGTCTCATACATACACGAGTTTCTATGGACACTGTCGCATATATGTTGGTTTGAAGAAAGCAGTGGGACAGAATCAAGAAAAAGAGTCTGGTATGGTTCAGACAATTATTTGCTCTGCTTAATGACGGTCACAATCTACTGATGGTGTGTGGAAATGTGTTGACACTCATAAGATGTTATTTATAAGTGCTTTTGATCCTCACATGTTAACTTGATGTATATCTAATTGATGATGATGTGTTGATACTTCTTGCTAATATATGCATGATCGGATCTGACAATGAACAGATGGAATAGGTTCAGTGGGAGCATATGATTCGAATAATGCATTGTTGGCATTATGGTTAGAAGTTTTTGGTGATGATGATTATGTGGCTAAATGATACATCTTGCTACTGAGGGTTGGTTGGTCAAGAGAATGGTATTGCAGGTTACAGGTCTGGATGTTGTTGACAAATGTTGCTGATGATAGTTGATGATGACTATCATTTGGTCTTTTTTATATATGTCGTATATATTTTAATGTAGCGGTCATGAAAAGACCTAATTTGTAACCCCACTATGCATGGGATGAATAATGTAATGTTTCTTGTTCTTGACTTGTATAAACAATTGATATATCCCCACTTGGTTGGGTGGATGAGTCAAATTTGGTATATCCCCACTTGGTTGGGAGATGGATGCATGTATAAATCATTATTAATAGGAAGGTAATTTTTGATGTATGTATAAAGTCAGGTTCTTCTTTCAGAACACCTTTTTTTTGCAGGCCTTGCTTATGCGCAGGGGGAGCATGGACTCATTCATGGGATCTCAATACACACTTCAACATATCAGATAATTCAGCATGCACTTAGGGGGAGCATGCCCCTTTTCCCTTGATGTCAAAGGGGGAGAGTGATTTGGTGTGGGTGTTGTGGTTGTTGCCATCATGTCCAAAGGGGGAGATTGTTGGCATTATGATGTATGTGTTGTACTTGATGGCCACCCACTTGTAGCAAAACAACTCTCTTGTATATGGTAACTAGACAAATCTACAGAAAAGATATCAGATGTGACAGAATGCATGACAGGACTATTTACAAGTGTGATGAAATACAGGGCAGCTTCAAGGAATCAATTCAGAAAGCAGCTCTAGATGATAGATCAAAGTACTACAAGTTAACAGCAGAGAGCTACAGATTAGACTACACATACTGAAGAAAGAGAGGTATACGCAAGTTCACCATTGACCAAGCCACGTATACGCATGGGTTCACTGTATACAAGTTGTGTATATGTACACACACATTTTCACAAAAGGAAAAGCGCTTATACCTTGGAAAAACTAAATGTTTGGTCCGAAGTATGTGGTCCATGGTATTTTGATCCATGGTATTGGTCCAAGGAATTGGGTCCGAGGTATTGACCCCAGGTATTTGGTCCAGGGTATTGGTCCTAAGTGGCTTTGGTCCATGGTATTGAGAAAGGCCTAAAACTATAAAAGGAGGAGAAGATCATTAGGCCAAAGTGTGCAAGTATCAAATATCTGATATAGTGTGAGATCTAATATTCAGGTTATTGGCTAATGGTGTCGTGCTTGATCTGAGCCGAAGAAGAACCTTAGCGCTTGATGAAGGATAAGATCTAATGATGTATCAAGATCTTAAGGCTAAAGTGAATTATCTTTATGTGGCTTGATCATGTATTTGAATAACTGACACGTGTTGTAGTCTGTAAATATGATGATCTAGGTATGGTTGAAGTCCAGAACTACTGTTATCTTTAAATCATCTTTTACAGATCTGTACACAGGTTCACTTCAGAAAAGGAGAGTATACACGCTAGTTCTGGATATCAAAATAGCGTATACATCATAAATTTGATTTGCAAATTTATACGTTGATTCACTTTGAGGAAAGCACGTATGCACGTAGGTTCAACACATGGAAGTAGCGTATACCTTATAAAATATGTTTTAGTTGCTTCTGTTTGATGTTGCAGTGTTCTGGGTTATTGCTTGGGTTCTGGATACTGTATTCTGGTGACAGCGTTCTGAATGATCAGAGTGATTAAATGATTTGGTTGTGGTTGGTTCAAAAGGAGATTGGTTGATGCAGATATATTTTATGATTGAATGATGTTGTTGATGGATCCAGTCTGAAAATTTATGAAACATGGTCCCTAGAAGAAAAGAGAAGGTTGTAGCCTTCTTTAAGCCAGGACCTACATACTAGTAAACTTATCAACTAGTACAAGAGCTAGGGGATTATAGCTCCCTTCCAGTGGAAGCTGGAGAACGAGAGAAGGTTGTAGCCTTCTGCAGGTAGAATCCTGCATACTAGTATAAGACTGCACCAGTACAAAATTTTAAACATAATTATCTTATTATTAAAAAGAATACAGAGATGATTGCAGCAGGTGCTTTTCACCCACATTGGGTTTCCACCTTATATCTTAGTGTTCATGTGTGTTTCTTGTGTGTGATGATCTGTTCTTTTTTTACTGCACTTGGTCACTATTTATATGGTTCTGATGCACTAATTAAAGATCAATATATGATGAATTAACTGAATCATAAGTTTGTTAGATATACGCTAGTTGCTCTAAACACAGTTGCGTGTACACACGAGTTTCCTTAACTGAAGTAGTGTATATGATTTTGATTATGGAAATAAAAACGTGATTGATTTTCTAATACTAATTCAACCCCTTGTCAATATTATTTCCAAAACAAATGTCCAATCTTCAAATCTTTGTGGCCTAGTTGTTTCTTCAGTGGACCATCCTGCAACTCACACTCATCTGCATGCACCATTAATTATTTACCTACCACCATCTTAAGCATAACCTTTCCTTCCATTTTTATCTTCAAGATATCATGATATCATGATTACATAAAGTATTAATCAACCAATGCATAAATCTACACTAGATGATGCTCCACCATCTATTTATATAAATTCATGAAATGTAAGAAAAATATTGCAACATGCTTCCTTTAATAACACTGCATATGCACTAGTTATAAGCATGTAACCATCAAAGAATGTCTATAAAATAAATACCACATTAACTAATATTTCCTTTATAGAATCACACAGTCTTGCAAGTCAAATCACTACAATTGTCTGGACATTTCTTTAAAGGAAACTAGCACATCAGTTATGACCTTCATGCGTGCGAATTACATAAATTTTATCAAGAGATCTAGCCCTTGAAGTATTTCTTTTGGCACATTCAAATACCTAAAGAAAGCTAACGGAACGAATGTTGTTCATATGTGAATTCATACAAATTCCAAAAGAATGCTTAGCACAATAGAGCATTCAAACACATCTTTCCTTTTCGAGGAAATCTAGCACAATAGGGCATACAAAAACATATTTTCTTACTTATAAAACGAATGCAGTAAAACATACAAACATTGCCCATATAAATATTCAAATGAAACCAACACAATACTATGGTTTTTGTGCATGTGATTCATCTTCTTTCCAAAAGAATATTTTTCAATGTAGGCTAACACAACATGCTATCATTTCTCACATACAAATGTATATTCTTTCCAACAAAAGCTAATACAAATATTGCATGCGTATACATTATCTTATTCCAAAAGAAACTAACATAATAGTTATGATAGCATAAAAGTAATCATATATAATTTTTTTCTAAAGCAATATAGCTCAACAGTTATTCTATCCATGCGAAGAACATGTATCTATAACGCAATGCCTATTCTTTGTGTATGCAAGAGCTTATCATAATGACCCTTATTTAGTGTATGCAACATGTATTCCCTTCTCTAGAATTATAATATCATTAACTATTATTTTCATGTAAGCAAATACATATTTTTCAAAAACAAGTTAATATAAAGTCATTTCTCTATCTTTCTATATGCAAGTTTCTCGTGCTTCCCTTTCAATAAATTACCACAACTAATCATGTTTTATGCATAAAACCCTTTTATGCACCTAAATCAAGAAACCAACACAATTCATCTAGCTAGACAATGTTTTGAAGAGATTATTCTTTTGAATAATATTTACATAATTACTTTTTATATCTACATGCAAAAACATATTTTCTATACAACAATGAATATCTTTTTGTATATGCAACATGTTTTTTCTTTTCTAATACAATGACCCTTACTTCAATGCACATAACCTTTTCAAGAAACAAGCATTTGTTCTTGTTCTTTTATGAATGTGATTCATATGCATATTTTAATAAAACAATCTTTATTTTTTTTATGAATTAATGCACAAAAATCCTATACATGTCTTTCTACACTAAAATCTGTGGAGTCTTTAAACAAACAACATGGGTAATATATGTATACACTAAAATCTGTGGAGTCTTTAAACAAACAACATGGGTAATATATGTATACAGATTCATCAAATCCCTTCCAAGAAAAATAATCTCATTAACTTTTCTCTTTTCTAAGAATATGATAATGTATGCAAAGACATTTCACTTGGAAATCTAATCCGATGATGCATGCAATTAATATTTTTTTTCAAGAATTAACAAGGAATCTATTTGAAGAATTCCAATATAAGGGATATTACTCTTGTGCATGTATTCCTATTAAGATTCTATAGGAATGATTCTAATATCTCCGCTAAAATTAATAATCTAATTTTCTCTCATAATTTCCTTGCAATCTTGTCTTTAATGAAATAGCTTATTTTCTTTCTATTTTGATCAGAAAATTTTACATACATTCTTTTCATGAAAATATATCATGATTTATTTAATATTTTTTTCTATCCATGAAAACAACATCCCTAACATATCTTTTACCATGCAATTTTTCTTTCAGTAAAGTAATATGATTTCTTTATCTTTTACCATGCAATTTTCTTTGAATAAAGTAATATAGTTTCTTCATCTTTTACCATCTATCCATGAAAACAACACCCCTAACATATATTTTACCATGCAATTTTTCTTTGAGTAAAGTAATATGATTTCTTTATCTTTTACCATGCAATTTTCTTTGAAGAAAGTAATATAGTTTCTTTATCTTTTACCATGCAATTTTCTTTGAAGAAAGTAATATAGTTTCTTTATCTTTTACCATGGAAAGTTCACATTCATTCTTTATGAAAAGTAGTATGACTTCTTAAATCTTTTTGTTTGCAGGATTCACATGCATTCTCTTTTCAAGAGTAGCAACATCCCTGCAATATGTTTTTTAATAAAGCAACATGTTTCTTTGTTTTTAATATGTAAGGTTCTAATGAATGTTTAAAATTATTGCATATAAACCATGTAAAACCTTCTAATGAAATAATTAATTCCTTTACACAAAAATCCCTGCAACTTTCAAGAGACTAGAGAAATATTTTTAATTAATAAAATAACCTATCATTCTTTTCACAGAACACATGCAATTTTTTTCCAAAGAAGTAAAGGTTACTTATTTTTGGTGTGCAATAACCATGAAGTCCCATGTGCATACTTCATGTTCACGAATAACTTTAGTTGGAGCTACAACATTCCTCACCAAATTTGTGATAATCAATACCTCCATACTTCACATGATAAAAACTCCAGTTGATGAAAATGAAAAAGTTGTTTTTCCAGTTTACAAGTGAATTTAAAGAACCTATAAAACTTTTTTTTCTAAATAAGTTATCATTTTCTTTATTTTTTTTTAAATTAGTTACCAACTAAATCATAGCTGTTCTTATTTTCAACCATTTCGTTAAACATAATAAAAAAAATATTTTCTATTATAAATATCAATGTAAATGCAAATTATAGAAATATTACACATTATAAATAACGTAAATGCAATTTATAGAAATATTACACATTAATAATATGGAAAAGGGACAAACCAATTATAGAAATCGAACACGCTTGGAAACTTACCAAGGGGTTATAAAAAACAAACACCCTTGGAAACTTAGAAATTTGGGAAATTGAAACCCATGATGCGTTAGAATTTTTAAATCAACTACTATGTTAGATTTATTTGTCAAACCATTAAGTGCAATATTTTTAATTTAGAATCAAGATTATATTAAAAAGTTGATAAACTTTGATATTGTCTATGTTTCATTAATCAAATGTAATTACATATATACATGCACGTACAATCTGTTGGTTGAGGAAATCTCTCAACCACACACCAAACTAGGAACAAGTAGATATAGCCAACTCCTATAAAATAGGAATTGGCTCCTTACATAGAAAGAATCACAACTCAAGACGAGTAGGAATTAGATATTCCAACACTCCCCCTTAATGAGTACTTGTCTTGATATCAATCTGCAAAATCTAGTTATGGTCAAATATACCAAAAAGAATATGCTGATGTCCATATAAAGGAACAACCATCTATTGGAATGCATGGGTGCAAACCGCTGCAACCGCCAGTCTTATAGGATGTCCTTCACGTACATGGTTCTGTCAGCCATCATAACTGCACACCTATACTTGTACCTGTAAATCCCCCTCCATCATTGTTAACCTGGGTTTTGTCGGATTACACGTAACCATGCATTGAGTTTTATCGGATCACCCTCAACCATGCCACCAAGGCTCAACTCAACCACAAAGGCTCTTCATGTTAAAATGATACCATGTTAAAATGAGATACCACTAGGGCACTCCAGCCACCATGGGCCAAGGGTTTTTTCGGGGAACCCTAAACCATGTTTATAGGAATCTTTGTCCCACTTCAACGTTACACATGGTTTCCGGCTTACCACAAACCGACACTACAAATACAAAGTGGTTTCCAGCTGACCACAAACCTGCAATTACAAAGTGTTTTTAAGATTATCACAAACTGTATGTGGTACACATGCCTTACAAGGATTACATTTCACAACTCCAACTCTTGGAGATACCAGATACATACATTACAAAGACCACCACAAAACATCCTAGACTTGCTTAAAATTAAAATGTGACTCATAAAATAATATGCTAGTGAGTTTATTCCAGAAACTCACACTAACTCACACAAACTAGATTGTCCATCATCCTCCAATCTCTAATGCAACTCTTCTATTGCCATCTTCAATATCATGTTTTCATCATATCCTGCAAATTTGTGTATTGTTGGAATAGCCAGTTCCAACACACCTTTAGAATTGTGACAACAATTAGTCAGACCAAAGTCACTTCAATAAAAACCAAAAATACCATAACATGACATAAAAAATAAACATTAAAATCATCAGCATTAACCCCAAATCCCTGCATTTCAACTTGATCGTTGACACCTTTATGATTCGACTAACAATTTCCATTTACCCATTTAAATTTTTGTGTAGCTCGAGCATCTTCAAATTTTTTAAATCGAGAAAATTGCCAGTCCTCTACGCTCCCTAGCTCAGGGATGGGAAATAGCTAGTGACCTCCAGAGCGCTTCCAATATCAAAGCCAAAAAGTTGCTTGGTGACAAGAGCACTCGAACATTCTTTACAATGCTTTAATCCATCAATCTGAACTGATCTGAGTGGAGTGAACACCTCTTCCATGATAATAGCTTATGCATCATGTTCACCAGAGATGAGTAAATAAATTTCACCCATTTTGTTGCCAATCTTGGCATCCTTGGAAGCTTTTCAAATTGTCTGCATAGGAGCTGGCAGAATTAGAATTCGAATTCTGCATAGAAAATCCCAATAACTCCTCCATACGGATCACACTGACAGCCATCAAACATCGGCCTTTGGAAAAATTATTGAGACTTCCAGCAATCAAGAAACTGTTGGGGTTTACGCTCGACACATTAACTAGGGCCATGCAGATTCGAGGTTTTGCAATTACAATAATTGTTTTCAAGAAACTTTATGAATCCTCGTGCCAAATTTCTTCCAGATCTAGGCTATAAATGCCTTGAACCTAGCCTGGATGTCATACTTTCCCTCACACATATGGATCAAGATTCGATCCTGGGGCCTCGATCTTCTGTCCTTTCAAGAACCACGACCTGCACTCGCTCTCAGTGGACGAATCCGACTTCTCTGCTCTTCACTCGCACTAATCCGATGAATCCAATACAGATTCGACAAATCCAGTACGCCACTAAACTTCAGGCAGGCTCACATCCATAACTCTCCATGCTCACCTCATCTAGTTGAGCCCTCTAGATCTCAAACGGATTTCAAGCGACCTCATTAAACCAGGATGTAGTATTTCACAGAAGGTACTCCGTGATCCGATCCTTCCTTGATCAACAATGACAGATCAAAGATCTCTTCTTCAACACATCCCCTCACACACTGCTTGCCTACCTGAGCCCTTGCGTGCCCAGCTTACCAACGCTCTTGCGCTCTCTCCACACCTACAGTGCATTCTTGCTAATCCTCCTCATGGCAGCATAATGAAGACCCGACCACAGATGGCCGCTTCACCAAACACATCTTCATGTAGCCACACTGCCGACTAGGATTTGACTTCTAAGATGTGGTTTGTGGGCATCTGCAGATATGTACATGGACTTAAAAAAAATTCACAGTGGGTTCGCTTCGCCACACCCTCGGCATTCTCTCAACAAATATTTAGATATAGATGGACAAACAAATAGAAACTAAAACAAAATATATCTTTTATTTGCCTTAGCCTAGGAGGGGCCAATCAGGGCTCTGATACCATGATAAACTTTGATATTCTCTATGTTTCATTAATCAAATGTAATTACACATATACATGCACACAATCTGTTGGTTGAGGAAATCTCTCAACCACACACCAAACTAGGAACAAGTAGATATAGCCAACTCCTATAAAATAGGAACTAACTCCTTACATAGAAAGAATCACAACTAGAGACAAGTAGGAATTAGATATTCCAACTAAAGTGTTAGAATCAAATTACGTTTATCAGAAAGTAGTAAAAGTAAAAAATTTAAATAATTAATTATTAATTTTAGGGGCATCTAATTTGTCAAAGTTATTGGGCCTGGGTCACACTGTCTCCTCCCTAGCATAGGGCACAACCACCCCTATGAGGTTTGATTCTGCATTGGCTAAGCCTGGTTGTCTCCTCCCCTAGCACACCCCTATGATGTTTGATCATGCATGGCCTAAGCCTAGTTGTCTCCTCCCCTAGCACAGGGCACAACCACCCCCATTAGGTTTGATCTCGCGTTGTCTCCTCCCCTAGCACAGGGCACAACTACCCCCATGCGGTTTGATCTCGCGTTGTCTCCTCCCCTAGCACATGGCAAAACCACCCCCATGAGGTTTGATCTCGTGTTGCCTTGCCAAGGCAATACATCCTCAACGAGTTATGCTAATAAAACTTGAATAATTAATTATTAATCTCTCTCTATATATATACTTTTTATAATAATTTAACAAAGTTATTGCATAAATATAACGATTATAAGAAAAATAAAAATAAAAATATACCTAATAAATATATTATTAATTATTATTTATTTATTAATTAAAATTTATATAAATAATAGCTTAAATAATTTTAATTATAAACATAAATTTCAATAATCTAAGTGAAATAAAGCTCTAAATAATGTACAACCAAATTGTCAGAAGAGTATTTGCAATCATGCCAATACCATTCAAGTTTTTTAAGATAACATATACATGAAGAAAATAAACATAATTTATATGCACAATGAAACAACCTTACATGATTTTTCTTAAATAACCGTTCCTTTTTTCTTAATTAATAAATTAAGAAATCATTATTTTAACGATGATTTTGAAGTAGTATATATCAACAAAAGTTGAAAAAAATAAAAAAAACTAACTAATATACGCACATAAATGTTTATATGATTTTGAGATGTTTATAGTTCCCAAATTGATTGTTATAAAATCTATTTCAAAATTTAAACGAAAACATGAGCTTCATTTTTTCGTATTCTTATTTTTTAATTTAATTTGAAAAGTATAATGTTAATTAAATTTTTTTTTTAATTTTTTAATTTTTTCTTTAATTTATACCATTATACATTAATCTCTATAACTTAAATTGTTTTTATATAATATAATATATTGTATAAAATATAACACTACTTTAATAACGACCCTTGATCGACTAGGCCTCTACACTTTTGTGTCTATCATGTGTCTACATTTCCATTCATGGCCTTCATCTAAACTTACGGTTGTTAGTCCTAGTCTAGTGCATGACACATGACATGGAAAACACAATTGTTACTCCTTTGTAATAAGGGGTGATCTTAATTCAAACTCCCTCTTGATCAGGGACGTGTCAGAGCACCCTCTTAAGTAGGGATTCTTCTATATATCAAAAAAAATTTCACTGTGGGTCCTTTAGCTACTTGATCAACTTCTCTGCTTGAAGTCGTGAAATTTAGTTGAGCTTCTTCCTTGTAGGTCAACAATCATCGATCACATTCCTTCTTATTCAGTCATGTCAGTCCTTTATTCATGGAAGGTAGCCTTCTTGGTACATATCTGGAACCTTCTTCATATGGCCACTTCTTTTCTCTCCATGCTTCTTTCAGGAGTTTCCATCCATCGCATGAATGTTGGTTGCACTTGTACTTACAAGTCTTGTTCGAGTAGCCTTGCAATATCCAAATATTATTTAAGAAATCAAAACATCATATTGCATCAAATCATACCTTACGAGATGGGTCTTCATCATTAAATCTTTATGTAGCTATCAACATCTAGCATACATGTTGACAAATCGCCCAAAGATATCCATTATCAAGGGTCTTCATTCTTTTCAGACTTTTATCAAAATCTTCATATCTTTGTAGGAGATTTTCTAGTCAAATATTCTTGGTCTTTTGGATGTTGATTTTCTTCATCATGGTTGCATATCTCACATTCTCTTCCTTTCTCACACATTTTATATCTTTCAATAAGATTTTCTTTATTGTAGTCAATCACCTTATACTTCATATGAGGACATATTATGTTGATTCCATCTAGTGTGAATTATGTCTTACTGCATCTTTATAGAGGAAGAGATATTTTTTCTCTTGATCGTGCTTCTTAAGATAGAAGCAAAGATCCATAATACTTGCAGCCATACGACATGCCATTATAATATTAAACACAAGAATATATACCTTGTTCTACCTTCAAGTCATCGAGGCTTTTTCCAACAACTTCCTTGATTGGAAATATCTTCAATCCCTTGATCTGCTTCATTTCATATCATCATCTCATGGATTCCATACGTTGGATTTCTTGTTGAAACACTTTCTTCCTCTCTAGATCAGTGAATCCTATGATGAGGATTCCATCAAAGAATTTTGAGGATCTTGTATATCCCCAACTGACAGATGTTTCCTTTTTGACGTGGTGTATGATGAGCCTTAGATGAATTCTTTGTTTCCTTCAATGTCCACTGAGGTTCCCAAGAGCTATATATCCTACATGTTGTCTGCCATGGATTTTCATACTTCATGATCCTTATGGAGATGTTACGAGCTCTTGTTTCTAATGCTTCCATGATGCCATGATGCATCTTATTATCATTGCCATATCTTATAACACAAGATGTAGGAGCTTATTATAGGACCCTTTTGTGAGGGATGCTATCTTACTCATAGGAAAGATTTGTTACTCCCTCTTTTATTAACCCTTTTCTATATCTTCCTCCATACTTTAGTGATAGGAGCTTCTAAAATATTTCTATATCATTGAATCTTAACTAGACATAGTTTTCTCTTTGCTTGAGGACCAACCTTGCGATTCCTTTCTTCACATTGTTGAATTCTTTTATCCTTTAATACTATAGACTGCAACTTGTCTTTGTCTATCTAGCATAGAGACTACAAATTGTTGGGTGAGGTAGCCTTCTTTGTTCATTGATATTTGTTACCTTTCTCATCAATGATGACTACCTCCTTATCATCTTTTCTAGATCTTCATGAGGTTATTCCTTCATTCTATGAAACCTTTACTATTTAATAGGTCTAAGTGACCTTCTTTACTTTAATTTCCGAGAGTATACCTAGCATTTCATATATCTCTCTTTATGTCTCCTCTTCTACTATTTAGGTATGAGAGGACTTTTGAGTGATATCATATGAATCCTATGAATCTCTTGATGGATCCAAACAATGATTGGCCTTCATAGACCTTTTCATAGATATCAATGATTTTTCTTTTCTATGAGGATTATGGCAATCCTCCTTATTCTATGGAAGGACTTTCGATTATCTAACCGATTTATAAATCCCCTTGCAATCATCAAATCATTTAACCAAATTTGATTATACAATTGAAAGATACTTACTTGGTGTGTGAAGAGGAGATATTCACCTTGATGCTTTTTTTTCTTGAGTTTCCCATCATTAGTATCCTTTCATCACGACTTCCATGGAGGCCTTCTAGGACCATGAAATTAGTGGTCTTGACATCATTGAGACTCCTTCTCAACCTTCCCAATTCATTTTAATGTACTTTTGACTTCAACATATTGTTGACATGTTAATCATATTATGTTCTAATTTGAGCACCATGCTACTGAGATTATAATCATATACATAATTTGAAAATATGAAAAGTATATTGGTATGGTTCTGCACAATGATGTCTATGTGCATTGTGTAGAGAGGCAATGTATTGAGAGCCCAAACTTGTTAATGAATAACATAACTAAACTATGGATGGCACTGTATAGATGGACTGTCTCATCACCAAAACTACTTTGATGTAATGACTATACTGAGACAGTGATGTAATCATGGATTATGAGAGGTATTCCTTGGATTACTTTTGCAAGATATATATATATATATATATACCTGAGACTATGTTTGATGGCATGGATAAATTTTAGTGATCAAGAAGTGAGGATCACTGATATACTCCAAAACTGAGCATGAGTTGAGTGCATGACTGTAATTACTGAAGTTGATACTCCATGACTGTAGTAGACTTGCTCCTTTAATCCTTTCAACCTGCTTTGATGTTCTTGAAGGCAGATCCTTGTATGTTTCTCTTTTTTCCCTTCATTTGACTTCAACACCTTAGCTCTGATAACATGTTGAAGAATCTAGAGCAGATTGGATTAATGAGATCCTTTTTAGCATGATAACTATTTGTGAGGTGTTTCAACTTATTATTGTTAGCACAATATTCTCTTTGAAATAATTAGAGCATGTCTTCATTAATTCATCAAATAGCTACCAAAATAAAAGAGACAAGAACACAAGATGTTGGTATTCTGCCAGGGCCAAAACCTCTCTCTCTTGGAGAGGAAAACCAACACATCATTCTTCCTATAGAGATTCCAATTGACAAATACCAATACCATGACCCTTGATTGACTAGGTGACTCCAAGACGAAGACACCAATCTTATTCTTGATGTTGAGATCATTATCATCATTGTTACTGCTCCATGAAGGTCATGATAATAATATCATAGAGATCCTTATAAGCAGCTTGCTTTATTCACCATGTCAACTAGGTCTTGTTCCTGCTATACTATAAAGGTAATCACTGAGATTACTACTATTGTAACACTATTGTATCAAGACTTATGACAACATCCTCCTTGCACTGAGATCACAATTGTGCTCAGAAGTTGTGTCACTGTAATGATTGTCTAAGATCACAGTGGTCCATCTGAAGTGCTAGTATGCTTCCTTCATTTAAGCTTCATGTCCCATTATTCCTTTGTCTGCAATGTCAGAGAGGAGTTCGAAGATATCACTGTAATTGTGACAGAGGTTTCAGAAGTATGCCGAGGCTCTTTCCTCACCTGAAGTTGCAGAGGTTTGTGTTCACTCTCCTGCACCTCATCCAAGATCCTATACAACTATGCTTGACCGAAACTCCAGAGATATATGTGGAGATATCTTTGCCCTTTATTAGCAGTTTCAGGATGTCCAAGATTCTGAGCTTGAGTGGAATCCTTAGCTGGGTTTATATAGTTGTCATGTCTCCATAGTAAGACGACATGTTAGGGTGAGCCATTGTTTCTCTATCTTTGACCCAACTTTTCATATATATATGCTTTGAGGCCGACATTTCTGTTTTCTTCATCATGTTGCTAGCAATATACTTCTTTTGAGGATGGTGCTTGTCTTGAAGGGTTACTTGACACTAGGTTGACCCATATACATTACATAAATGATCAAGAAAACATCTTTAATATAATTTTGACTCTTTGGCTTTCCTAGAGCTTTGGAATGAGCAAGAAACTCCTTTGTATAATTTATAAAAATAATATTATTTTGACTCTTTGACTTTCCTAGAACTGTGGAATGAGCAAGAAACTCATTCATATAATTTATAAAAATAATATTTTTTTCTTGAAAAGTACAAATATCAAAATTATATTTTTAAATATATAAATAAATGTATTTTTTTATAAACTTTCTTAAATCTTTAATCAAATTTTCAAAACAATCCAAACAATTTACACTTTATTTATAAATTAATATTTCAAATGACCATTATCACATATAAATTCATTTTCAACACTCTCCATCCAGAAATACTGGATTCTACCTCTCCATGTGTGTAGACATTAACATGTATGCCACGTTCGTGAAGATTCTATTGTTGAGCTTTGAATACTATAGCTAAAAGCAATAGGTTAACCCTGAGCTCAACTTCTTTTGTAATTGTAGGGAAAAGGAAACCGACTCTACACATAAATGCCACGCCCACCTCTCCCTGGCGTTGACGATTTTTCGGGCCGTTGAGAACAATGTAGATCACCATGAAAGCATTTCAAACTTAAAACACGTTTGCAGCAATTTCCAATTCAATTTCCCGTTATAAAACATTTAGTTCATCAGAAGTAAAAGTAAAAATATAACTCACACAAAATTCCCTTTTAAATTGTCTGTATGTGGGAAGGTGTTTTCATCTTGATATTGCTGACCAAATAATTTAACCATCATAAAACAAAAATGTTAGTTGATCTGATTTCTATATACATTTCATTTATTTCTCTTTATATTTAAGATAACTCGATGCTATTCTTAAAATGTTATTTATATCTATATAAATTATATATAAAAATAGTATTTTTAATTTTACTAAATAGAAATTTTTATAATAGATACATTTGTGTTAAAAAGACATGGACAGCGAGAAAGAATAGTAAATGATAAAGCATGCAATACGATTTTATTAACAATTTGATATACATTTATAGTACATTTGGTGATCGTTGGGATTCACATCCCAAGGTCCCTTGGACTGCTTAGTCTCTTTAGCTTCCACACTAACCCATTTAGGATTAGGTGCCCAACATTCCCCCCCTTAATCCGAAGGGTTATGTATGAGTCCAAGAAAAGAGCTGTAATACAAAATGTGCAATAATGCATGGCAGCACTAGGCTGAATGTGCTCTATGAAATGTTGGTAAAAAAAGGGCGGTGGTTTAAGGATAGCCACCAACACTGGAACGCTTAGTGCAGTTCCTGGAACTCTTCCAAAACTGGCAAGAAGCTGTAAGTCTTCTGCTAGAGGAAGTGATCCTATTGTTTTTAAAGAGGGAAACCTTCAACCGTAAAAGGGAGGCCTCACCCCACATAAAAGGTAAAACTTCAACCTGAAAAGGGAAGTCTCAACCTGTGA
>APFE030021692.1:0-10862 GCA_000404065.3 Pinus taeda
AGTAATTTCTTTTGTAATGTTTTGGTGAATCCCTCTGAGTGAAAGAGGATGAATATGTATTAGTAATTTTGTTTTAATGAATAGAAATCATTTTATGGTGGTGCAATACTCTGTTCTGTGTAATTTTTTTTAAGGCTTCCCTGTGCACAAAAGATCCATTGCCTCTGTGTGCATGAATATTTTTGTGTTTTTGGGATTTTCCCCTCAAAAATCCCCAACACAGGGCATCAGTACGAGTCAGACTGCATTCATTTTACAGGAGTGTTGTACAGATGCTTGGGGGTCTATTATTGTTTATGCTCCTTTCGATATGGCTTCCTTGCATGCAGTGATGCAAGGAGGTGAACCTGACCATGTTATGCCATCGGGCTTTGTAATTCTCCCAGATGGACTTGGTACACTGACCGAAATTGGATGTAGCTCAAGCACCATCCATAAAGGAGGATCTATTTTGACAGTTGCATTCCAAATATTGTTAGCCAATATGGAGACACCTAGGGCTACGATGGAAGATGTGCAAGCAGTGCAACAGTTGATCTCCAAGACAGTACAGAAAATTAAATCAGCATTGATTTTGGAAGCTGCTTGACAGAATCGTGCTAACTGTTTCTGAATTATTTTGATGTGATTTATATTTCATGTGAATTATTTGTGATGAGGTGACAATGAATATCAATAACATTTGGTAGCCAACATTACGGCTTTCAGAATGGTAGCCAACATTAAGGTTTTCATAATGATTTGCCAAAAGAAATTGGTAAACATTGTTTAGGTTATTCATTCGGAAGTCAAGAGTGCACCACATATATCCTTTCCAAGTGGTAACGCACGATTATACCAAAAATCCCCTATCAAAGCTGATGATGGATATCAAGAGTGTTTCGTTGACATTGGCCATGGTAGCCAGCATTAAGGTTTTCAGAATGAGTTTCTTGGGATATTCTCTTTGATGGAAGCCCATAGCATAAGAAATTGCCAAAAGCCATTGGTAATGCTTGCTTCGGTTATGCATTCGGCAGTCAAGAAGGCACCAAGTATATCCCTGCCAACTTGGAAAGCACAATTATATATCAATAATACCCTAACATTTCTAGGATAATAAAGAACTTTTGTTCTAGGGATTGAATCAATTGTTCATGGACTTCACCACATTGCAAGGGTAATGGTTCGGATATTAACTTCCTAACTTCCATCTAAATAGGAATACTGTATGGAGAAATTAAGTTTTAAGTTTCATCTTGAGATTATAAATGTCATTAAATGCCATGAGCCAATTATTCTGAGCTTGTATGTGCTATGTGGTAATTAAATTTGCATTTGTATTTTATTTTTAAAATGTTTTTCTTTTAGATCTGATTCATGGTTTGGATTTTTTTTTGGCAACTTTTATTTTTGTTTTCACTGCATTGGTTTTTCTGGCATTATCTAGCATTTAAAAAGTATTATTGTTTTTTTTCTGAAATATTAAAAAGTATTATTGTTTTTTCCTGAAATATTCAAAATATTAAAGTTTTTTATCTTTCTTATTTAAAAAATCGTTTAATTAATATAAGTAAAATAATGTTATTTATTTAAAAAATAAAAATTATACTAGCAATTTTGCTATATTAAATTTTCAACTTATTATATTAGTTTTGAACTATACATTATTAAAAAATAATTGTAAACTCTATATTTAGGTCTAATGTTTTATTAAAGGAAAACATTAAAAGTATATTAAATGTTACATCTTTTCTAAAATTTCTTATATTTGGATGACATTATAATAAATGAATTTGTATATGGTTTTATAGTATTTAGTTTCATTTCGTTTATATATTGATTGCAACTCTAAATAATTCTATTGGATTGGATGGGGCAAACAATATTTCAACACACACTATGCAAACATTGCTCATTGTAATTTCATAGATCCACTAGTGGGTTTAGTATGGCAAGTTAGAAGAGTAGGTTGTTGTTTTCCAAAAGAAGTGAAAGACCCTAAACTCTAGATAAATTCTTATTGAATAAAGCATTATATACAATTCATGCAAGACCATGCTTTGATTGGGAATTGTTTTCACTTTTGGATCATAGAGTTAATTGGATTAAAAAATGGAAGCCATAAGGACAAGTAGATCTAGAATTGGGGCCCAAAGGCTTCTTCATTATGATCTTTACTAATTGAGAAGATTGGATGTGTCTACTTGAATGTGGTCCATGTTTCTTTAATTTTGCAGGACTTTACCTTCATTTTTGGATTGAATGCTTCTTCCTAGATAAATAAATCTTTATGGTGAGCCTAGTTTGTGTCATACTATAATCTCTACCAAGGTAGTTCAGATAGGAAGAAATCCTAGTGGATATAGGAAACACCTTTGATCACTTTGTCCAATATTCAAAAGTCATCAAATGTGGTTGATATATGTACCTTATATATGGATATGTTTCTACATGGACATCTCTCAACCTCTTCAGACCTCCATTGATCTCTATTTAGGGGACAAACTCTGGTAATAGAAGTATGACTATGAACACCCTCCTTTAGTTGTTGTCGTTTATATGATATGGTCACCCCTTCAAAGAATTCCCTCTTCAAATTATTGAAATGCAACAATTTAACAATCCAATGAAGGATGCACAAGGCTTCACTCTAGTTAATTCCAAGAATAAGCAGATAAGGGCTTTTATTTCTTCTAAAATTAAATTAGGACTCTAGACACTGAAAAGGTTTGAAACCATCACTTGAATATTCTCTAACTGCATTTGATGAGACAAGATGATTTTCAACAAGATTTGGCCATTACTAGTTTATATCATAATAATAGGACTTATAAATTCTTACAAGTTCCTCCATCCCTTTTGGTTCCCACCAATCAGTTTCATCTACTGACACTCATACCTCTATCATAGAGGTGATCTCTCAAGAAATGGCAGCTGAGTGGAAGAAAAAGGATCCTAAACATCACTTCTAAATCTCTTTTCTCTATCCTTAGATATTTGAATTATTTGTTATATTTTTTGTTTATTTAAAAAATTAATTGTTTTTTATTTAAACTTGAAACAAAATTGTTATTATTATACCATACTATATTTAAATAATTTTAAAATAGTTTTATTTTTTTAATCCTATTATAATACCTTTTTTTTCAAGAAAAAAAACGAACTTTTTATTGCTATAAAAAGTTGCATATACATTCACAGCATCTATTGTTGTTATAACTATAGTCTGCACAAAAATGGCTCAAAAAATAAACTTTCCTCTTTGTGAGAAGAGATCAGTTCCCCCAACAAATTGTCATTGCTCTTTCTGATATCATGAATCTATCCTGTTTCCTTTTTTGAGCATACTATGCCATGGAGAAAGCGCCCAAAAAAACATATACCTCGCAACAAAAGTCTGTTACATGAACCTGTTTCATCTATATTTGATAAAAAACATAAATCAAAGATAGAGTTTTTTGTTCTGCTATTTCCTGGTAAAAGTTTTGAGCATATGGTGGCTAGTCCGAAACATGGTTCTCCCAGTTGTTCTCTTCCATTATTCTCCATTGTTCAATACCGTCTTTAGAAAGTTTATCTGCCATATCATTTTGTTCCCTGTATATATGATGAATGGACAAAAAATTAAAAGATATTTTCAGGTGCTGAATTTCTTCAAGTAGAGGCTGCAAAACAGCTGCTATGACCATTTATCCAATTGATTGCATTTAAAGAGTCTCCAAAAATCGGAACTGTGAGGGTGTTTTTGTGAATCAACCATCATAAAAGAAACTTGAGGGCTGATAGTTCTGCATAGTTATTCGTTCCATTTCCTAGTCAGATTGAAACTTTTAGAGTGTGGTTGTTGTTTAAATGGATAACGATGCCTGCACCAGCTTTATTGTTCTGGGAGGCTCCATCAAAGTAAGCCAAGGGCACACCTTCCTTAATTTTCTCCTCTTCCACCTTCCGGTCATCCTTAGAATCCGGGATATTTGAATATATGGATAAGCATTGTACCGCAATTGAAACTGCCTCTCTTTCTTTCTCCTGGAAAATGTTTCTATTTTTGGCAATCCAAATGCCCCAACAGATGATAGGAGGCATATTCCTTAATTTCTTAACTGATATTTGGTTCCACCATTTTTGCCAAACTTCAGCTAAAGACATTCCTTCCCATGAGATAGATAATTGAATGTACTTGGTCACCTCTCACCATACTTTTTTGACTATTGGACAACCAATGAATAGATGATCCATAGTTTCCGAGTCATTTTTGCATAGAGGACACCTCCCCGGTCCTTGTTTGTGTTTGGCTTGGAGAGTGTCCCAAGTTGGGAATTTCCTTTTTAGGATACACTAGAAAAAACAATTTTTCTTTTGCTCGACATTTTAACTTCCATAACGATTTTGCCCACCAATCTGGGTCTCCCCAACCTTTTTTGGACATGAGAAACTTGTATCCAAATTTTGGAGAATAACTTCTAGAGTCCGCATAAGCCCAAATCAACTGGTCTAGTCTGTCCTTTAGTCTTACGTTTCATCTGGAGAGTTCTTGCTTGAAGATCTCCCACTCATTCCACTAGCAGGGGTGAATATTCAGCTCTTCTCCTGTCTTCCATGCTTGACCCAAAATGGATGAGTATCCTACCTTCTCCACCTAGTTTAAATACAAAAATCCTTTGGAGGCAAGGTGTCTTATCAGATCGGGGGATAGAGCATAATTCTCGCTGCATCCCACCCAGGGATCGCTTCCAATTTGAATATTTTCACCACTTCCAATCTGCCAAGACACACCTTGTTCAATAATTTTAAAAGCCTCGACACTCGCTCTCCATATGGTAGACACTTTCCCACCTTTTTTTCGGGATTCCTAATCTAGTCTTCTAATGGGGAAGGATCAATATATTTTCTTTTTACTATTTTTGTCCAGAGATTTTCGAGTTTAATAATTCTCCACCCTGATTTTGTTCCCAGGGAGGCTGTAGAAGTATTCATATCTTTAATTCCCCATCCTCCCCATTCTTTTGGTCTTGCCACTTTGTCCCAGGCGATCCAAGGTAATACAGACTCCTCCTTTGATCCTGCCCATAAGAATCTGCTGCAAATCCTTCTTATTTTTCCCAGGATTCCTCTGGGCATCCAGGACAGAGTGGCCCAAAATACAGGCATTGCCAAAACGACTGATTTTATCAGAGTTAGTCTTCGTGCTCTGGAAAGCCATCTCAAACTCAAATGTGAAATTCTGTCTTCTATCTTTGCTACTAACCAAAACCAATCTTATATTTTGTAATTGTCTCGTTTCAACCAAAACCCCAGGTATTTGAAAGGGTCCCCCAGTTTTGAAGTGTCTAAAGGTAGGATGGTCGATCGCTAACTTATCTCCTGCCTATTTAAGCCCTCAGTTATAAGTTGAGATTTCCTGTAATTTACTAGCATTCTTGTTGCTTTCATAAACAGCTCAAGGACCTCCTTTATCTTTTTGAATTCAATGAGACTTCCATTACAAAAAAGGAGTATATCGTCTACAAATAGGAGATGAGTAATAAAAAGGTTTACTGCCACCTCCAGACCTTTTATTGATCCTTCTCTCTTGGCTTTTAACAATAACTGACTCAGTCCTTTTGCCATGAGGAGGAACAACAAAGGGGATAAAAGGAAACCTTGCCTTAGGCCCCTTTTCCCTTTGAAAAATGGAGAGGCAGCCCCATTAATGAGCACCACGAAGCTAACACTGGTGATACATCCCACAACCCAGTTGATAAAATATATTTTGAAACCTAGGTGAGTTAACAACATCCGGATATAGGTCTAGCTGATTCTGTCATAAGCTTTTGACAGATCACTTTTCACCACAGCTCCTTTCTTTTTCAACAGCTTTACACTGTGAATTGTCTCCTAGGCCACTCCAATAGCTTCGTGGATTTGTCGACCATCCAGAAACCCAAACTGTTCACTTGAGATACATCTAGATAGGATTGGTTTTAAGCAAGTTGCTATAGTTTTTGCTATGATCTTGTATACACTGTTGCATAATGAGATGGGTCTGAAATCTTCAAAGGACTCAGGGTCATCTTTTTTGGGAATGAGATCAATAAATGTAATATTGAGTGGTGCATATACCAGACCTTTCCTTTTGGATTCCTCCACCACATCCATAATTTCAGAGCCTATCTGCTCAAAGAACTATTGGAAAAAATCTATTGGCCATCCGTCAGGTCCAGGGCTTTTGTTTTTTGCCATGGATTTTATTACCTTCTCCACTTCCTCCATAGTAACTTCCCCTTGTAAGCCTTCTACTTCTTCCTCCTCCACATATCGGGGAAAACTTTGAGCTGTTCTCATCACTTCCGCTAGAGTAGGCTCTCTCTCTTCTGAAAAGAGACCTTTAAAATGGTTCCTCCCCATGGATGAGAGTGATTTGAAAGTATTTGCCTCTCTTCCTTCTTCATCTTTTAATTTCCAGATAGTATTCATAGTCCTTCTGCCTTTCGCAAAGTTGTGAAAGAATTTTGTATTTTCATCTCCAGTGAGTAGCCATATTGCCCTGCTTTTTTGCCTCCATTCTTCTTCTTTGTCCAATAATATTTTGCTTCGTTGCTTTTCTAATTTCATAATCCCGTCTTTTGTATCCTGATATTCTTATCCGGTTGAGTCAGGATTTTCTAGGACCCCAAGCTCCCTATCAATATTGATTAGAGCTTCATTTTGTTCCTGCTTCCTTTTTTTCACCCATTCTATTGTGGCCTTCTTCATTCTTTTCAGGTTTTCCATGAATAGGAAGCTCTTGTCTTCCATCGCTTCCCTGTTTGGATGTTGCCAAGTTTCTTTGAAGAGTTTGTCCTGCATCCAAGCGGCGTTGAATTTAAAAGGGGCTGCAGGCTTTTTTGGGGGCGAGGATAATTCGAGCATAATAGGGAAATGATCCAAGTTCCCTCCCTCGCCAATCCACTGTCTAAACATCGAAATTCTGGTACCAAGATCCTCACTTAAAAGAAATCTATCCAACCTTTTAGTAATCCAGCCTTCCCCCGTCCTCCGATTTCTCCAAGTAGGCTTTAGTTTTTGCAAGTTTTCATCAAGCAGCTTAAGTGAGGAAAGGGTGTTTTGGAAAAAATCTGATAGGGGATCTTCTCTAGCTGAGGGGCCCCAATCTTCTGCCCTCCCAATAGAAAAATTCAGGTCTCCTCCTACAACCAAGTTTTGATTCTTCAACATGGTTTTAGCCAGGAGGCTATTCCAGAATGAAACCCTCTCCTTACAGGGACCATAAATGTTTAAGATGGACAGAGGGCTATCTAGATCTGGGGATAAAACCTCCATCCCCAATCCTTGTGAAAATCCCCACGAGTTTAATAGCTTCATTTTTCCTTCTCTAAACCCTACAGCCACGCCTCCTGAATGACCATGAGAATCCAAGGCTTGAAACTGCCATCCCGGAAACAGGGAGCCTAAGGATTTCACTACTTCTAAGCTTGATCCTAGAGTTTCCTGCAGCATAATGAATAGGGGTTGTAACGCTGCATCAACTCCTTTAAAGCCAGTTTTTTGGGTTTACTGGCTAAACCCCTACAGTTCCATGAGAGACAGATCATTTTGAACCCTTCTCAAAGGGTTTCGCCGCTCTAAGCACCCCAGTTATTGACATCTGCTTCCCATCCTCCATATCATATTTTGCCTTAACCTGTGCTTTTGATAAAAAGGACTTCCGCCCCCTTGCCTTCTTCCTAGAGGTCTGGGGGATCTCCATACCTATGGCTCCGATAGGTTCTACAGCCTCTGGCCTTTTATCAAGGGAGCGGAGATTATAATGACATTCAGATTTTGGGGCCGGGATTCTGGATTCAATTATGTTGGTTGATTTTGATTTCCAATCACAGTTCTGATCGATTTTGGGTATAGATGCACTTATGGATTCAATCCCTTCTTGGTCTATAAATGAAAGATTATGCGGATTTGATATAATGCATGTTTCATTTTCTTTGATTGGGGAAAGCATAGAAGGAGAGTTAGAGACCAGATGCGTACCCTTCGAACCTTCCTGGGATTCTTTTGTAGCATCCAGGTCCTCCTTAATCGGATTTGTGAGGGGGACTTCTACAGCTTCCTGGATGGTAATCTGTATCTGCTCCGTGTCCCTCTGTTCCTCGCTCCGATCCAGCTCTTTGCCGATCTCCACTTGATTCCCTTCAGTCCTGGGAACCATCTCATCAGCTTTTATATGCTTTTCTTTGTCTTTTTTCCTCTGTCTCTTTCTGCGACGATATCCTGTGGGGCAATCCCTTGCCAGATGGCCATGCTCATGGTAGCTGTGGCACCTATAAGGCAGGTGCTCATAACCCAAGAGCTGGTCAAAAACTAGATCTTTATAATGGATCTTCATATTTCCCGGAAGGCCCCCACCTGGCTTGAGCATTACCAGGATCCTGGCCATGGATTTGTTTCTAGTCTCTACAAATGACATGTCCGCCTCCAGGAATGTGCCTAGTGTGTTTCCAATCGATCTGAAGAGAGAGTCTACCCAAAGAAAGGATGGCAGACCTGGTGCCCTCACCCAAACTGGAAAGGTGTCTACCTTCTCTCGCTGGGCATCGAACAATGGAGTCCAGCGTCTAAACAGCACAGGTCGTTTTCCGAAAGCCCAATTTCGTGCCAGAACCCAATCCACCATTTCTTTTTTGTCAAATTGGATCATGAACCATCCTTTCGCTAGCACCGAGACTTTGAAAGAATCCCCCAAAATCTTTTGCCATTGCTGTTCAGCACAGTTCTGTATAAAATGTGCCGATTTTTTTTTCCTCTTGCTCGTCCAACCACTGTATTTTCCTCCACCTCCATTGCCTCCTCAATCTGAACGTCCACTCCTAGGATCATATTTGCTTCTGGAATTTGCTTTACAACTTTATGTTTTTTTTTTTCGTTTTTCCTCGGTTTGTTTTTCCCCTAGAGTTTCTTCTCTTTCTTTCGCTGCCTCCACCCTCCCTAATTCTTCTGTTTTCTGGGACGGGACCTTCTTTCTAGCCAACTCCAAATCTAGGGATTCCACATTTGCTCTGGCTCCCCCCGATTCCCTGGTTCCTATGCCTTCGCCTACCCCTTCCTTAGGCCCTTCCTTCTCCGGCTGCCATACTGCAGTAACACTCGGATCTTTCTTGCTTTCATCCTCTTGCGCCTTACTTCCTTCTACCCCCTGATTTTCACGAAGGTTTTCCCTAGCCCTTGTTAAAGAGGTTCTTGATATGGCCTGAGGGCTTCTTCCCTTTGCCTGTCCGAGGTTCTCTTTTAACCCTGCACTTGTGCTTTGCCAAGACCAGTTTTTGGCACACTGTCCATAGACAACGTCTTCGAGACCTCCATAACAAAACTGAGCATGAGATAGGTCGATTTGGGTACTTACTTGAGAAGCTAGGAGGTCTTTAGGTTTCTGGTTCTCCTCCTTCAGCCGCTTTTGTTTATGGGAGGTATGGTATACCTGGTCATCCTGGATCCTCCGTGAATCCAACCTCAGGTTTTCCTTTGGATCGTCGACCGCCGAGACATTGAACCCCAGGACCTTCAGATCTAAGCTCTCCTTCACAAACTTGTGCAAACTATTATCTCCGAAGAATAGTTCCAGGTTTTGGGTCGATAGCTCCTTACCCCAAACCGACAAAATGTCTTCCGGTTCAGGGTCTAGCTCAACGGATTCGCCAGGGATTACCATGTTTAAACCCTCTTAATTACCTTCTTAATCTTTACTGCACAGTCAAGATGCGTTCTCCTGCGGGTAGATGCCTAGGACTAGGCGGTGATTTCGACAGTTTGGTCGCCCGGACAAAACAGGCAAAGGGGTTCCTGTAGACTCGGATACCACAATTGTTCTCGGTCCCCTTTCCTGACCGTAAACGCGTCGTTCCCAGTCCTCTGATCCAGACAGGTGTCTGTGCCCGATGCCCTGGATCGCATTCCGATCTGCCCGCTGGCGGCTCCTCCTTCCTCACGCTCCAGGTCTTCCCAGATCTCCTTAAGCCCTTGGCCCTTTCGGCCGCAGGCTTCGCTCTCGCGACCGATCGCTTAAGCTTGCGGTCTCTCTTCCCATCCCCACCATCGATCAAAAACTTCCTCCTATAATATTTATCTTACGATTTATATACATTAGGTTTATAATATTTATCCCTTGGGTTTATTATTCTTGTTGGTTGACAAAGATATAATTATTTAATTATATTTATTTATAATGACAATTTAATTAATTAGTAAACATTAATAATTATAATAGTAATTAATAATTAATAATAAAATAGATTACGTTATATCAACACATTGTACTAATTGGTTGTGGCATGTTATTAATATACGCCTTTCAATGTATATTTACAAGTTAATAATACCATGGTAAAATGGGTGTAAATATCCATGGTTAAGAATTTTGTTATATTATAAGTATTAAGTTTTAATTTAAAAATGTATAAAATTAAAATTAAAATTAAACTATTTTCTTGTGCATGTGGCATTGTAAGGATCATGGTATTGTAACAAAACCTAAATATTGTGACACTTCCCTAACACAAATATTTTTTAGGTTTATTTTAATATATTTTTAATATTTGAAAAATAAATTTAATACACATAAAATAGTCATCTACGAGTTAGAGAAAAACATTTTAAAAATTTATTGTTGTTGTTGTTGTTTTTTTTTTTCAAAATATCTAGTTTAATATTTATTTTTTTCAAAAACTTTAATAAATTTCATAGAATCTGTTTACAAATTTAAGTCAAAGCTTTTTGACCAAAATAAAAAACAATATAAAATCCTTTAATTCATACTTATGTAAATAACATATGTGCCTTAACAATCAATTAATTTATCCACTTCACATCTCAATTTATAAGCTCCTTCTAAAGTAAGACCATATGATTGT
>APFE030021697.1:0-28282 GCA_000404065.3 Pinus taeda
GGTATACCGAGGAGAGAATGAACCGTCGGATCACTACATATCATGACCGTCGGATTGTAAGTTACAAAATGTACAACGGTAAAGAAACACACTTTACCTAACTCTATACCTAACTCTATACTAGACCAAGTTGAACTTAACTATTCCTATGTGTCGGAATATCCTAACAACTTTGGGGCATGTATTCTACAAATCGAAAAATCCCAGAAGGCCTTGGTGTAGCCAAAGAAAAAAGTATGTCAGGTCATGGGGGAAGAAGGGACACAAGCTTGGGATATGTTCTTTCATGGAGCCTATTCAAGAGAGACTGCAAGAGAAGGAGTGGTGCTAGTACCTCCGAAACAAGAAAGCACACATCTATCTTTTAAGTTGACTTTTCAGGTCACCAACAATATAGTAGAGTATGAGGCTCTGATATTGGGCCTAAACACTACCAAGGACAGAGGAATAGAAAATATAAAGGTGTTTGGAGATGCTGATCTAATCATCCAGCAAGTGAACAAAACATTCCAAGCTAGGCACCCAAGGCTGAAAGTATACAGGGATGAGGTATGGAGACTCAAGGAATATTTTGATAGTTTTTGTATCTCATATATCCCTAGAGTCAAAAATTAGCTTGCGGATTCCCTTTTTATGTCTGCTAGCATGTTCATCCCTCCCATGCCCCCAAGATTGGTTTATGAAGTCCAAATAAAATATAGACCATCATCGCCTGATAACGTCCAACATAGGAAAGTTTTTGAGGGTGATGATGAGGTAAATAGGTTTCTACAAGTCATTGGTGAATGCTCTGAAATGCAAATTGAGCAAGAGAATGAAACCTTGGAAGAAAGTCCCCAGTCCAAGCTAAGGTACGAAATTGGTCGAGATAACATCGTTCAGTTGCCCAGCAATCATATACCTAAAGGGTTAGTGCCTCTAGAGGAGTTGTTTGACCAGAATGATGTGCCTTATACGGCTACCCAAAAATAAGATCAGCCTGTAGTCTGTAGGCACAACATAGGGAATCTAGATCATCCCAAGTATATAAATATGTCCACCCATTTGTCTGTTGCCCAAAGTTCTAAGTACTGCACCCTGATGAAGGAGTTTGCTAATGTCTTTGTCTGGGAATATAGTGAACTTAAGACTTATGACAAGAAGATCATCTAGCATAAAATCCCCTTGGAGAAAGACACCATCCCTTTCAAGCAGAAAGCAAGGCCCATAAATCATTTTCTCCTACCTCTCATTGAAAAAGAAATCAAGAAGCTGTTGGCTTCCAAAATCATAGTTCCTCTGAGATATTCAAAGTGGGTAGCCAACCTCGTAGTGGTGAGGAAGAAGAGTAGAGAAATTAGGTTGTGTGTTGATTTCAGGAGCCTGAACAAATGCTCTAAGAAAGATAATTATCCTCTGCCCAAGATAGAGCATTTGTTGCAGAAAGCCTCAGGAGCCAGAGTGATATCTTTCCTGGATGGGTTTTTAGGGTACAATCAAGTTGTTGTACATCCATATGACCAAGAAAAGACCACATTCACAACTCCATGGGGCACTTTTATGTATTCCAACATGCCTTTTGGGTTGATGAATGCTGGAGCCACCTTTTAGAGAGCTATGGACATAGCATTTGTAGGAGAGTAGGATAAGTTTGTCCTTGTCTACCTAGATGATATAACAGTATACTCTAGCAGCCATCAAGACCATTTGCAGCATTTTAAGAAAGTGTTTCTAAAGTGCAGAAGATTTGGAATATCAGTGAATCCCAAGAAATCACAGTTTTCCTTAGGAGAGGGCAAGAGGTTAAGACACATTGTTTCCACTGCAGGTGTCAAAATTGATCTAGAAAGAGTGAAAGCAATACAGACCTTGTCTGTCCCAAGATCAAAAAAGGACATCCAATCCTTTCTGGGAAAAATAAATTTTGTAAGGAGGTTCATTCCTAATTTGCAAAACTAGTGAAACATATCACCTCCATGCTAAAAAAGGGATCAGAGATCAAATGGACTGATGCAGCAAGAAGATCTTTTAAAGCTATCAAGAGAGCCATTATGGAAGCTCCCACTTTAATCAGCCCAGACTATTGCAAGGAGTTCCATATCTTCTCCTTTGCATCTAATGACACCCTTGTAGTAGTCTTACTGCAAAACGATGATGAGGGTTCAGACCATCCAATGCCATTTTTCAGCAAAACCTTAAGGGATGCTGAACTAAGGTATGATCTCATAGAAAAATAGGCCTATGATCTTATCAAATCTATGAAAGCTTTCAGAATATACATTCTGCACTCCAAGGTAATTGCATATGTTCCCTCTGCTTCAGTAAAGGATGTCCTAACACAGCTAGATGTTGATGGAAGAAGGGATAAATGGATTACAAGGCTCATTGAATTTAATATAGAATTGAAGCCCACCAAGCTTGTCATAGGTCAAGGCCTTGCCAAGCTGATGGCAGAAGAAAATTGCAGGATGATGGACATGAATTGGATAGGCACAATTCAGGGAATGAATAGACAAAAGAAGTCACTGTACAAAATGACCAGTCGTTGGCAGAAAATCTAGCTTCTTGCGAGTGATATTCTTCAATAGCTCAATTTTTGTTGAAGCTAGAAGTTCCTCCAGGCCTAAGTTCAAGTCAAGCTAGAACTATCAAACTCAGAGTAGCCGAGTACTGAATCCATGAAAATTTTCTCTATTGGAGGGACCCATCTGGAATCCTTTTAAGGTGTTTATACAAAGAAAAATATATGGAGGTCATGCATTAGTTCCATTCCATCATATCTAGAGGGCATCACTACTGGAAAACCACAGCCTATAAGATTCTCGAAGCTGGGTATTATTGGCCCACCTTGTTTTCTGATGTCTTCTCATTTGTGAAATCTTGTGACAAGTGCCAGAGATTCAAAGGAAAACAGTAGTTGAAGTCTTTTCCCTTGAAGCCAATACATTCTAGTGGCCCTTTTCAGCAGTGGGGTTTATATTTCATTGGGGAAATTAATCCACATTCCAGTGGCTAGCACAGAGGGATCTTAGTAGCCACTGACTACTTCACTAAATGGATTGAGGCCATGCCTACTAGGAAAGCTGATCATCATGTGGTCATGAAGTTCTTGACAGAAAATACCTTCACCAGGTTTGGTTGTCCACATAAGTTAGTTATAGACAATGCAACAGCCTTAAGGACAAAAGAGTTGGTGGACATGTGTGACTCAATGGGCATTAAACTGGTACATTCCACCTCATATTACCCTCAAGGTAATGGTCTAGTAGAATCATCCAACAAGAGCCTGATAAGGATAATCAAGAAGCTGCTGGAAGACAACAAGAAGAACTGGGATTCCACGCTGAAGTATGAATTGTGGGCTGACAGAGTGACTACCAAGAAATCCACATGGAACTCTCCATTCAAGCTGGTATATGGCACTGAGGTTGTATTCCCAATTCAGTTGACCCTCCCTGTGGAACAATTCTTGCAGGAAGAGCAGAACGAGGAAGATGACATGGCAAGGAGGATTAATGACCTAGCTGAAGTGCATCAAATCATAGATCAGTTGGTTGAAAAGTTTGCAGCACATCAAACGAAGATCAAGGAAGCCTTTGATAGAAAGGCAACCATGGGAAGTTCAATACTCTATGGACTGGACCTTTTATCATCACTCAGATCCAGGGGAACAACACTTTCATGTTGCAAAGTGTGGAAGGAGAGACAATTTTTGATGGCCCAGTTAACAGACGATTTTTGAACATTTATGTTGTTTAAGGTCTTCAGGCCTTATTGTTGTAAATATGTTATTTTTACTAGGTTTTCATGTAGGCTTAATTAGACTCCATGCCCAATGGAACACTAGGGAATGTTGCTGATATTATTTTGTAGGAAAGGCAATGGTCTACAATTCTAGAGACCTCACAGGGAGGATCTCATCCCCAAAAGGAGCCAGTGTTAGCTCTGCTATATAATGATGATTTCCTAAGATCGGAGACAAGGTCACTCTGCTTGGTTGTGCTCAAAAGGATTCCACATCAGTCACTTTCTCCTTCCTTCCTTCACTTCGCTTATTCTCCTTTACCTCCATTTCCTCTATTTTTCCTCTAAACCCGACATAGACCCCTTTCACTTTAAGCCCCGAGCGCAAAGGCCTAAGCCCACCATAGAACCTCACCCATATAACCCCCCATGCTCATAAACCCCTTTCTTAATCTACATCATTGATCACCCCACCAATCCAACAGTTCCCATCATGCCCAATAAAGCAACCAACGCGATCATTCTGTCACCGTCCAATCACTTCCGAAAAGATCCAAAGGCCTTCGTACTTATCGCATTGTCCACTCAATCAAACGTTAGTGCACGATGAGAGTGGTTTTTCTCTATCATACACCACTACGTGTCGATCGATGAGTGGTATAGCGTGACCTCGTTCTTTTACCACTATATGCCCAAAGGCGGTGCGATCAATACCGTTTATCGCCCAGTCAAACTGCCTGCCCATTAAACTCCCACGTAACTCCATCTCCCAACCATTTGGCTGCCTAAGATCTAATGGCCCAAATTCAACCCGCACCCATCTCAGCCAATATCCTCTGTCGAGCCATCTCCGCCATCGGTTTCCCCAATTTGATGACCATCCTTTCTGTTCATCCCTTTCGTCCACTCGCCCACGCAGTCCACGTCCTTTGACCACTCCGTTTTCTCGAAGGAGGAAGGTGACCAGCTTGCCAGTACCAGTCGCCACCACCCCCCAACAACCATATTTAATGGAAGGCATGACCAAGGGTGAAAAGGACAGAGCACGACCCTGTAACTGCATTTATCAGTTATCGAACTCCATTGGTATAAGCACTCCAACTGCCTAAAAGGAAAACACAACACCTCAATAGATCAGATTCATCCAGTTAAGCAAGTAAACACAACCAAAGACTCCATCAGGTAGTTAAATGTAGTTGGTGGTCAATTATGACCCCTCCATACCTAAATGGCCAAGTTCCCTTGTAATGTAAAATCTCTAAATACCCAGAAACAAGATGTAATCGAGGTTTATGGTTGGCATTTTGATGTAGGGTTCAACTTCTGGAGACTATAGATCCTTTGTCACTTGCAACATATCATCTTCATTTTCAGCTAATACAAGCTTCTTTTGCTGTTAACTGCTCACTTTCCATTTTTCCTATGTTCTAAGTTGTGCCTAATGTGCTATATTCTTGGTCTTTGAGGTTTAGCACTAGAGAGCTATCATCCTATCTATGTGTTAGATTATTGAATGTATCATTGAATAAGTTACTCAGGTTTCTTTTTATCTAGTGCAAGAGAGCTGTCATCTTGTCTGTGCGTTACTAGAATAGATTTACGGGCTTCTTACTGGTTGCAGCTGGCCACCACATGGTCTTGTGCATCTGTTGGTGTGGTCAGTATTCTCTGTATTCACCCAATCTCTAAACTGTTAGTATTTGGTGGTCTAAATCCTTGTAGTCTGGGTGTGTTCACACATGTCTGGAGTGAAACAAAGTAGAAGTGGTTATCTGGCTTAGACAAGCATCATTCCTTCCATTCATCCATTGCAACAATAAGTTGAATTTATGTAACCAGGCATCTCTGAGCTACAACCTAGGAGAGTTTCTTGGAATCCTAACAAGTTTCACACTCCATTTCACGAAACTGTGTCCTCCCGGTAAAGACAGTCCATGAGATGAATCCTCCACTTCTCCCACTCTGAATTCATAAAGATGGATGAAAGAAATATAATAATGTAGTCTAAAACATGTATGAAACTGAAACAATCTCCATGAGATTAGAAAAACTCAACAATTCATTATAAGAGTTCTAATAAACTGGCTCAACGGAAATCAATTTACAAAATGAATGTGTATATGCTACAAAGTCACATTGAATATTATCATTCTTGTAAGACAACCCATATGAAACTCTTTTTTGTGACATAAATTTGAAATCGCTTTCTTTCATATCCTACCAGGTTAATGAATAAAACATATTCGATGTTTACATTTCTCTCTTATATCTCATCCCAAAATTCAAGTATCAAGTATCATCATCCATTTTCTATATATAAATATTAATCATCCAAAAATAGTATCCATGTTGTTAGTCGTCCCTACACAATACCCATACTCAGTAATAAGTTTTGGTGTTAGAGGGTTTTAGCTTACATAAGTGAAAGAAAACCAAGTGACTACCTATAGATTACACACATGTCTAACTTGGGAGACTGCATGATCATCTAGAACCACACCGTTTTCTTAAACAAGACAACTGCATCAGTCACCAAAATCTTTGATTTATTTATGAAATGGGACCTAAAGAATCCCTCACAACTTTATAGTTGTAGACCCTACTCACATAACTATAAACACATTACGTAAAAAAATCATTTGTTTCATATTTACATAATTTGAAGCAAATTAACCATACTTTATATAGATATATATAATTATTGTGTTAAGTGAATTAATTTAAATGAGGTCAATAAATTTACTATTCATCTTGCCAATTTTTGGTGTGACTTCTAGTGTTATAAAATATATATTGAAAAAAAATAAAAATACATTAAAAGATATAACATAAAGCTAGGTTATTAAATGTTTCCATATTTTAAAATTAAAAATTATTGAATGAATATGCAACACCCAGATTGGCTCTGTAGCTATTAAAATAATTAAAGCATAAGTCAATCTGTAGCTATTAAAATAATTAAAGCATGCCTTATGAGAAGGACGTTCATTCCTCTAATAATAATGGCATAGATATTGTGTTCTATAAAAAAATGGATTTCAAATCTATGGTTTTATAGATGAGATTACTTCACCTTTGTGGGTTTCCATTCTCTTTTATCGGTAAAATGCAATTGAAATAAGAAAACATTTATGAGAGAAGGATTTGTATGAATTATTCTATCTTCTACAAGGTTAGCTAAAACATCTATTCAACAACTTAAGTAATTATCAAAATTCTTCTGTAGAGCATGATAGAATTACAAGATCTAAATTTGTTGCGCTATTCTAGATCTATTGAAGTGACAAACACCATAGAACTACAATTCAATATCTACCATCAATGAAGAATGTTTTGCAATCATAATGGCATTGACTGCAATTTAACAATTGGAAACAGGAGGACAAACCAAAATCAAAATATGCATCCAAACGGTCAGTTAACCATTTAGACTCTAAAATTGTAGGTGAGGGTTGTTTGAGGTAACTACCTCAAGAAGCCACTTGGTATATGCGTTGAATTTATTTGTTTGGGGAAAGTTTCTTTTGTTTGTCATGTTGTTAGATTATGAAATATATATATATATATATTATATATATAAAATAAACAAAATTGTTTATATTCAAACAAGAAAGGTCTTTATCCTTTAATTGTTTACTAAAGGATAAGGACTTGCGTAATTTTTTGGTTGGTAGAAACCACAACTAAGTTTGCACATTTACACTTTTACTCCTACATGTTAAAGTATTGAACAAAACATAAATAATGGTAGATAGTAACTCCTCATATCTATATTATTTACATCTTGTTCCTATTTATTTCTTATGCAAATATTTGCTTAAATTATGTGGAAAAAACTGATGGTAAATAGGTTGTTTAGTTGAGTATGAGCTACTTTCAAGGATTTTTATTTTAGGTGGTTTTCCTATGAAACTTAACAATTAAAAATAATTGCATAAATATTTAAAAATCATGATATAAATATTGAACTATATTTAGAAATTATGGCGAAAAAACCCAAAACAGTTATCCACTTGGCACAAAGACTACAATATAAATTTAGCATGGACTAATAACAACTATATGAATATTTATTTTTCTTGAAAATGAGCTAAAAAGCTCATGTAAATGGTTATCTAAAAACAATTTAAGTAACAAAATATAAATGAATGTTAAATTATTACTATATACCTACTTTAATTAAATTAATCCATTAAAAGTATATTCGATTTTTTTGAAATATGTTAATTTTCTAATAATATTTCGAATAACACATGATATAATTCAATTGAATCTTCATACTCATTCAAAAACAAAAAAGAACCTACGAAAAAAGATGCACATACATTATGCTGAAGAGCATATATAGGTATTTGTCCACAATATTATTAAAGCTCTCCACAATTATTAAAAGAACTTATAGCAAAAACATTGTACATTCTAATCACATTGGACGTTATTTAAGCAATGTTTTCCAAAATAATATAAAGGTTTAACTTTAATTTTTATATTAAAAAGAACCCATTATAATTTATTTTTTTTAATTTAAAAAAAAATATATATTTATTTATTAATAATTTTTTAAACTAAAAATATAGTAAACATACATATAGAATTACAAAATAAAAGGGATGCAAAAACTTTTCAAAGTTATGTGCACTCTGTATTCAAACTCTAATATTTTAATCCATTTAGAAGGTTGAAGAGTTCTAAAGGCTTAAATCCATGATTCACGATGCAAAAATAAAAATAAAATGCTCCACTATGTTTGAAATAAAGAAACATTATTATATTCCAGCTCTAAAATTTTAATCCAGTTAGTGTGTCGAAGAGTTCTAAAGGCTTAAATCCATGATTCATGGTTCAAAAATAAAAATAAAATGCCCCACTATGTTTGAAATAAAGAAACATGATTCTATTCAAGCATATTTTAGAGAACTAATTATTATCATCATATATTTATGTAGTTCTTAGAAATAAAGAAATGCTTTATATCATTATTTTAATAAGCGAAGAAGTCATAAAATAGAAAACCTAATTATGGTCTCCACATTCATTAATTAAAGTTAAAATAAAACAATAATATTTATTCACATCCCAAACAAATTCACAAAGCTAAAATAAAACAATAATATCTATTCACATCTAAAACAAATTCGCAAATATATATCATGTAATTATCAAACAATTAACATTACGTAATTATCAAACAATTAACATTATGTGAACAAGAATGTAACAAGTTGAACTAAAAAATAAGGTTAGGAAACCAATACTTAAATATTATGAAAAGATAAAGTGAAAATCTATATCGGCTGAAAAATAGATATAAGAATGGAATATTTCTATAAGAATGGAATATAATTCTCTTTGGGGCATAAAAATAAGGGGTCATATTGTTGGAGTTTTAGTTGGGCGCATCACTCTCGACATTCATATCATTTCAATTAAGGCTCATCAAACCTTAATTCAGTTGTTACATGCCCTAGATAAGTCATCACGTTGAATGCTTCCATCCATGGAAGTTTCCTAGCCTGAAGCCTTGCTGAAATGCCTCCTTGGGACACCAACACAGCCTTGGTCAGGGGTAACTGCATTGTAGAGCAAGCAAGCTCATTCAGGCTTGCACTAAAGTGCACTTATGTCGTCTTTGATCTGCACTCGATGATATTGAGCGAAATTTCCATAGGGTTTTGGGAATATTCCTTGATTCTATATCATTCTAGAAGGATTCCATCTCTTGTCTTGTCCTATGAGCTGAAAATTGGATAGGCTAAGGGTCAGTTAACCTCCTATCCTCTCATCCCTTGCTCCTTGGAAACTAACTCCAAGTTTGGAAGGCCATTCAATACCCTCATTTACGACAAAACCACCTCCATTTCCCTATAAATTGAGCACTCATCATATTGATCAAGGGGCTAGAATATAAAGTTTGTAAGGAAATTCTGTTAGTTTGATAATTGAGTTCATGTCAAGCAATGTTATGCTGCTATATTGATGTGCTTTTGATGTGGTGAGGGTTGGACTGAAGCTGGAGGAGTGACACAAGATCAAACTGTATTGGGCGAAATTCTTCCTTATATTAATAAAGTTCTTTATTCCTTTTCTCATATTCTTGTTCATATCTATGATGATTATGTGTTTTAATATGTCTAATTCCATTGGTTTATAGTAGATAGATCATGTATGCTTTGATCGTTGTTGTGTTTATTTCGGTTGACACGGGTACCAATTGATTAGATTCATTTCAAGTGGGAGTGACAGGAGCGATCCAAAAGGGGATCAAGGAAGTGAAAGACTATAAATAAGTTCCTTCGTCTCATCTATCTACTATAGGAAAAGGTTAAAATACTTTCTTTCTATTGTTCTAGGTGTAGCTACCCACCAAGGGGAAATGTGTTTATCCGTAGATGCAAATTCCATATAACAAATTGGCGACCATAATGGGGAAAAATTGTCATTCTTGGTAGTTTGTCCTCATCATATTATATCCTAGTAGACTTTTCTCGACTTTATTGATCTTACTTCAGTCTTTTTGAAGTGCTTTTGGTCAAAATGTGTGCTTGAATGTCTCTTGATTTGACTCTCTGGCACCAGTGTAGTGTTGGACTTCACACAGTGTGTTGCAGAGTAGCCCTAGATTAGAGACAGTGCACTGGAGTGCACTGTCCCCCACTCTAGTCACCGTTGATCCCTCTTAGGCTAACAAGCTCACCTTTTGTTTGATTTTTTCAAAGTTACTTCTGAATTTTTTTGCTAAAAGATCAATGTTTCTTATGGTTTTGAAAACAAGTTGTATTTCTCCTCCTAGCACTTTAGCCTTAATTGTTTAGTGTTTCTTAAACAATTTATTTATCATTATCAATTCATTGTCAAAGTTAACATATAGTCGATTAATCTTTGCTGAAAAGGAAGTGTCCTAAAGTCATTGTTTCTAGCAAAAAGGATTGATTGATTGTTTATGCATCTAGTTTCCTTTTGTTCATCTAAACATTAAGGGAAATGAAAATAAAATCTTGCATTATGCGTTTAGAGGTTTTTGTGTGCTTGTAGGAATAGTATAGGGAAAATTGCATTAGATGTGATCTATGCTCTTTGATTAAAGATTCCTATTGCTCTATCCCTTGTAGTTAAGGTTTTCATTACTCAAATAAAATGAAAAAAATGTATCTCATCATAGTTGCATTCTAGGAATTTCAAAGACATCACGAAGTGAAATTGAAAGACAAATTCCTAAACAATATCAACTTAAAATTTATCTCAATTAACCTAATGGAGCATTGTAACTTAACTCATAGCATTTATAGGTTCTAGGCTAGAGACATGTTCTGGTGTTGTAAAACATAGTAGATGTCGTTAATTGTCTACGATACATTCTAAGTGTGACACCTCATTCCACATATGTAAGTATATCATATCTCATCCGCATACCTTCGGGTATATAGGGTGGTGTTATAGTACGGAAAGTATAAAGGAATGCTCTCACTGTGCAGTTTCACATTAGACAACACTAATAGGGATTGGGCCTCCACGTACTTTTGGGTATATATGGGAGGACTACATTAGGTTTCTATCCATCCATAGGTAACCGAGTTAGTCACCTTGTATATTGTGATACATTGAAAACAACATTCAGTGAGATCACCTATACGTATGTTAAGTCCTTGGTTTACTGAGGCAGCATATTGTAGTTCACAGTTACTTGGTAATCCTTTTGCCTAGATTATCCATCTTTTGTTTTATTATGTTATTTTTATTAAAAAAAAAATTATTGAACATGGATAACATCCTCGACATCACTCCTTAGTTGATCTTAGGTTGAGACATATGGAAACAACTCTAGAGTCCACCGATCAAGGATTTCATTTTGATGGGAATCCTAGTTCCTTTCCTCCTTTCGAAAATATTGGTGCTCCATATCTGGCTACATTATCCCTTTCGGGATGTACCATTGGCTTTCTAGTATGGTTGTTTTCAACCTCCTTGGCTCAAAATGTCATTATTTCTCCACAATCAAATACTCCTAAACAAAATCAACCTCCAGTTGATCCTAAAGTTGACCCTTTACCTTCTTCGTCAATTGTTTCTTCTTCCCCTTCTTCCTCTTTGCCAGGTGAAAGTATTGACACTAGTAACCAGGTGGATAAGAAGAAGAAGAAAGGGAATAAGAAGAATAAGAAGAAAGTTTAGCAAGGGGGACACCAAGCAACCATTGCTTCAAATGCAACTTCTGATGACAAAACATTCGATAAGCCTCACAAACTTTGATATCCTTCCAAAATTTATATGGGAGACCATATTCTCAAACTTGTTCTCGTATTACTTAGATCTTAGAAGAATGTTATACTCGTTCGCATCATCTTATGCCATCAACTGTTGGAAATCATGCTGGTGACACACCATCAACTAGTGGTAGTAAAGTTCATGGAAAGAAGGGTAAAGTTAAGTTTCCCTATAGGTTATGTGAAGGGAATCACCCCATTAACCTTTGTCCCTATCTGGATGAAGCCCAAAAAGTGTTGGATTACTGTCATGCTTCTCCACAGTGACTTCCATCTTGTTATAGGAGACTCTCCCTTAATCCTTCACTAGTTTATGAAGTGACTGATCCAAATAAATCGTTGATCAAACCCACTCTATCTAAATGTGAATCCCATGAGTCTACACCTGACCAATCACAGGTCGAGGAAACAGTTGACCCGATTTCACCTTCAGTTAATCATACATTTTCCATAGAGAGTGAATATGATACCACTCAGGTTCTTTTTGTTTCTTCATATTCCAATGAGCTTGGAGGCAACCCTCCTGTTCTATCAAGAAAGGAGGAAAATCCTCCCATTCTCGTACCTCAAGGGGGTAAATATCTAGTTCTTACGATACCCCCTCCAAGTTGTCTCGTCACTTCCTTCGATTGGAATCGATTGGCAGGATGCCATCTTCCTTTTTATGTGCCTGTCCAGATCATAGTACAGGTTTATAATATGATTGTATCTGGCACTATTATAGATTAAGGTGCATTACTGAGTATCCTTTCTTCCAATTCTTGGCAGGCACTCAGTTCACCACCACTTGTGCCTATTACCCACAATCTTTTGGCTTTTAACAAAGGAATCGGTCAACCATTAGGGATCCTTCCTTATTTTCCCATTACATTTGGAGGAAAAATTGTTTATCTCAATGTGATGGTAGTTTGAGGCCCTTTAGGTTACAATTTACTTCTTGGGTGCAACTATGTTTATGACATGGGGGCTATTGTGTCAACACACTTTCAAGTGATGTGTTTCTCACATGAAGGAATAATTGTCACCATTGACTAGCTTTCATTTCCCAGTCCAAATATGGCTTCCAATCAACCATCTTCCCTAAATGGTCCTTATGTGCCAATGGTATCTTCCCCACCACGGGTCAATTATGTGGCAACCCATTCCATGCCTACATCCACTGATGATGAATTATGTGATGTTGTGAATTATGTACTTGGGGCATTGGAACTAGATCTCTCTAATGGATTTCTTGCTATGTATCCCTTCCAGAGCATTTTTCTCCAATCTGATGAGAACCTCTTGGATGTTATGACCTTTTATGGGTCGTGATCAAGGAATCATGAGGAGATTTCATGGTCTTGTGTCAACCTCATTAAAAAATGAAACAAAGGGTATGAGCATAGTTCCTTGTCTTGTGTCAAGCTCATTACAAAATGAAACAAGGAATATGAGCATAGTTCTTTGCCTTGTGTCAAGCTCATTAAAACATGAAACAAGGAATATGAGGATAGTTCTTTTACAATGTCAACCTTATTAAAAAATGAAACAGGTCCCAAAGCATAGTTCCTTGTCTTATATCAAGATCGCTAAAAAATGAAACAAGGAATCTGAGAAAAATTCCTTGTCTTATGTCAAGCTCATTAAAAAATGAAACAAGGTCCCCTTGGGCAAAGTTCCAATTCGAGTCTTTGATTAGATATCGTAAAATCCTAGTCGAGTCTTTCACTTGATCTTGTTAATGAACCTTCATTCCATCCACCTGATAACTATGAGTAGTCTACTTAGGTGAATGTAATGAATCCTGGGGGGCATGCACCTAGAATCGAGTCATCATGTTGGGGGCATGTAAGCCAATCTCAAGCATAGTTTTTCGTTTCAAGATTGTGTAAACATGAAACTGAATCTGGGCATAATTTTTTGTTTCAAGCTTGTGTAAACATGAAACTGAATCCAAGAATAGTTCCCTATGGTCCAAGCTTGTGTAAAAATGAACCCATCTCCATTTTAACCCTCATGATTGCCATTCTATTAGCCTCTTTCGTTACATGAGTCTTGGTATTTCTCCTTCCATCATCACTATCTGGTTGGGTGATCATACACTTTCACTTGGTTGTTTTACCCTTTTTGAGGAATAGTTTAAATGAGTGGTATTAATAGAAATCCTCTTCACATAGATCAACGTGTTTTGATCAGTTCCAACATCACTGGAACCAGTTGCTATCCTAGACACCACTCGTTCCTCTAAGTGGAGTCCTCTTTAAGCTATTTTTCTAACTCGTAAAAAATGAAAAGATCGTTGAGTATTTTCCTTTTTTGACTCGTTAAAAGAAAATAAAAATAGGGTGTCTACTTTCAAGCTCTTTTCTGACTCTTTAAACATTGAAAAAGGAACCCCCCTGGAGTCCTCTTTAAGCTCTTCTCAGACTCTCGAAATATGAAAAGATTGTTGAGCACTTGTCATTTTGATCTTCTTAGCAGATTGGAAATGACATCTACTTAGTATAAGCTTAACCATTTTCCAGATTAAAATAGATTGTTTATGAAAAAGGAATATGTTGATCGAACATGGTCAATAAGTTCTCTCTTGAATTATTTTACGCTTTTTCGGACTTGAGAGACAAATTTATGAAAAAGAACCTGTGGAATTTTCTTTTTGTCTCTTTTCAATCTCTCTAAACATGAAAAGCACTGAGTTCTCATTATCGTTAAACTTTTTAAAGCATCAAATAGCAACAATCTTCTCCATCATGACAAGACCGAGTTTCACCTTCATTAGCCTTGTTAAAACATCACATAGTGATGGATTCACTCGAAGGGTGGAATTATACTAAAAGAATATTTTATCCTCCTCAAGCTTGTTAGAAAATAAAGAGGTAATGGTCAGTAATGACTGGGGAAAATGGGAAAATGAAAAACTCATTTTATGGTAGCAAGTCGCTCTTGAACATGACACTTTCACTTCATGTCTGTGACTTTTTGGGTTGGGTTATCTGCATGATGGTTACCATACCTATGGTTTATCACACCATCCATCACTTTGGTTTTGGTTCAATGCTGCTAATTCATTCAACGTCGCCGACATGTTCGAGAGAAGTCACTCAGTAAACTTCATCCTTTGCAATACTCATAAACCTTCATTTTCATGACCGCCATTCTTGAACCTTGTGTCATCAGTCAAATTTTGTCCTCAAAATCATTACCCTCATTTCGTGTCATTAATGGGGGATACATCAAGGCCCTCCTGCAATGAGTCGCTTCTTGTCGACATCAACACATTATCCATGAAGTTGACTTAGAAGCACCCTTCTAGTACCTTGAGGCTTGCATACTTCAATGGAACGTTTGTCGCTTCCAACGACAAGTTGAAATCATTGGCCTTTGATTGTAAGACTTTGTATTGTAGTACCTTAAGGATCACTATCATTATCTACGATCTCTCTCACATATGTTAATGGCTTACATCATTAGCTGGTAATTAGATAGTGTCTTCCCATGTTCGAATTCTGATCTCATATTCACATGGTTAGACTTGTACTTGAGAAAATGATTGGAAGAGATAGAAGACCTCGGATCTAGTTTCATCCATCCAGGTTGCGATTTCAGGAGAGTACTAAATCATTTGTATAATGGCTTTACACGGATGGTCATACTATCATGGGTCCATATTTGTAGATGACTATTTGATTTATGTACATGTAATAAAAAGTTTATATGCTAAGTATGGGTATGCGTTCCATTAGAAATTCATGAAAAGTTAAAAATATCATGATGTTATGTATTGTAGTCAATGCAGGTCATAGTCTGCTTCAAATCCTCTTAGTCACATCGTAAAAAAAATCACTTGACATTATCATTTTGGACTTCATGCTTTGGGGAAAACTGTTACAGGTCTATTTGGGCACATCACTCCTGACATTTAGATCAGTTCAATTAATGCTCATCAAACCTTGATTCAGTCATTACATGCCCTAGAAAAGTCATCACATTGATTTCTTCCATCCATGAAAGTTTCCTAGCTTGAAGCCTTGCTGAAATGCCTCCTTGGGACAACAGTGCAACCTTGGTCAGGGGTAATTGTGCTGCAGAGTAGGTAGGTCCATTCAAGCATGCACTATAGTGCACTTAGGTCCTCTTCGACCTGTGCTCAGTGAGATTGAATGAAATTTGCATAGGGTTTTGGGAATATTCCTTGATTCCATATCATTCTAGAAGGATCCCATCTCTTATCTCCTCTTATGAGCTCAAAATTGGATAGGCTAAGGATCAGTTACCTTCTATCCTCTCATCCCTTTCTCCATGGAAACTAACTCCAAGTTTGGAAGGTCCGTCAGTACCCTCATTTATGACAAAACCACCTCCATTTCCCTATAATTGAGCACTCAAAATAGTGATCAAGGGGCTAGAATCTGAATTTTGTAAGGAAATTCTGTTGGTTTGAGAATTTAGTTCATGTCAAGAAATGTTATGCTGCTAGATTAGTGTGCTTTTGATGTGGCAAGTGTTGGAATGAAGTTGGAGGAGTGACACAGGATCAAACAGTATTGGGTGAAATTCTTCCTTCTACATTAATAAAGTTCCTTATTCCTTTTCTCATATTCTTGTTCATATCTATCATGATTATGTGTTTCAATGCCTTCGATTCCATTGGTTTATAGTAGATAGATCATGTATGCTTTGATCATTGTTGTTTATGTTTCTGTTGACACTAATACGAATTGAGAGGATTTAGTTCAAGTGGGAGCAACAAGAGTGATTCAAAGGGGATCGAGGAAGTGAAAGACTACAAATAAGTTCCTTCATCTCATCTATCTACTATAGGAAAAGTTTAAACTACTTTCTTTATGTTGTTCTAGGTGTAGCTACCCAACTAGGGAAAATGTGTTTATCCGTAGATGCAAATTTCATATAACAAATTAGCAACCATACTGGGGAACAACTATCATTCTTGTTAGTTTATCCTCATCATATTACACCCTAGTAAACTTTTCTTGACTTTGTTGATCTTACTTCAGTCTTCTTGAGGTGTTTCTAGTCAAAGGGTGGGCTTAAATGTCTCTTGATTTGACTCTCTGTCATCAGCGTAGTGTTGGTCTTCACACAGTGTGCTACAGAGCAGCCCTAGCTTAGAGACAGTGAACTACAGTGCACTGTCTCCCAGTATAGCCTCCACTGATCCCTCTTAGGCTAAAAAACTCACCTTTGGTTTGATTTTTCCAAAGTTGCTTCTAATTTTTCTTTGCTGAAAGATCAATTTTTCTTATGGTTCCAAAATCAAGTTGTATTTCTCCTCCTAGCCCTACTTTGGCCTTGATTTCTTAATGTTTCTTAAATGATTTTTTTATCATTATCAATTCATTGTCAAAGTTAGCTTATAGTCGATTAATCTTTTCTGAAAAGTAAGTGTCGTAAAGTCTTCATTTCTTTGAAAAAGGAACTGTAATAAAGTCTTTGTTTCTTGTGAAAAGGATTGATTGATTATTTGTGCATTTAGTTTCTTTTTGTTCTTATAAAAATTAAGGGAAATGAAAATAAAAGCTTGCATTATACATTTAGAGGTTTGTGTGTGCTTGTAGGAATATTATAGGGAAAATTGCATTAGATGTGCTCTATGCTCTTTGATTAAAGATTCTGATTGATCTATCCCTTGTAGTTAAGGTTTTCCTTGTTCAAATTAAATGAAAAGAATGTTTCTTGTCATAGTTGCATTCTAGGAATTTCAAAGATATCATGCAGTGAACCTGAAAGAAAAACTCCTAAAAAATATCAACTTAAAATTTATCTCGATTAACCTAATGGAGAATTTTAACTTAACGCATAAAATTTAGAGGTTCTAGGCTAGAGACATGTTTTGGCATCATAAAACATAGCAACTATCATTAATTTTCTGCGATACATTCCGAGTGTGATACGTCATTCCACGTACGTAAGTATATCGTAGCTCATCCACGTACCTTCAGGTATATAGGGAAATGTTATAGTACAAAAAGTATAAAGGAATATTATCATTGTTTAGCTTCACATTAGAGAGTGCTATCATGGATTGGGCCTCCATGTACTTTCAGGTATATATGGGAGGACTACATTAGGTTGTATCCATCCATAGTTAACTGATTTGGTTGCCTTGTATATTGTGATTCATCGAAAACAACATTCGGGGAGATCACCTACACGTATGTTAAGTCCTTGGTTTACTAAGGTAGTATATAGTAGTTCACAGTTACTTGGTAATCCTTTTGCCTAGATTATCCCTCTTTTGTTTTATTATGTTATTTTGATTAAAATAAAATTAATTGACCGCGCATAACATCCTCCACATCACCCCTTAGTTGATCTTAGGTTGAGACATATGGCACCAACTCTGTAGTCCACCAATCAAGGAATTGATTTTGATGGGAGTCCTAGTCCTTTTCCTCCTTTCAGAAATATCAGTGCTCCATATATGGCTACATTATCCCTTTAGAGATTTACGATTGGCTCGCTAGTATGGTTTTTTTCAACCTGCTTGGTTCAAAATGTTATGATTTCTCCGCAATCAAATACTCCTAGACAAAATCAACCTCCAGTTGATCCTAAAGTTGACCCTTTACCTTCTTTGTCGATTGTTTCTTCTTCCCCTTCTTCTTCTTCACTTGGTGAAAGTATTGACACTAGTAACTAGGTGGATAAGAAGAAGAAGAAAGGGAAGAAGAAGAAGAAGAAGAAAGTTCAACAAGGGGGAAATGAAGAAACCATTGCTTGAAATGCAATTTCTGATGACAAACCATCTGATAAGCCTCACAAACTTCGATATCCTTGCAAACTTTGTACAAGAGACCATATTCTTCAAAATTGTTCTCATATTCCTCAGATCTTAGAAGAATGGTCTACTCGTTCACATCATCCTATCTCATCAACTTCTGAAGATCATGCTGGTGACACGCCATCAACTAGTGGTAGTAAAGTGCATGGAAAGAAGGGTAAAGTTAACTTTCCCTATAATTTATGTGAGGGGAATCACCCCATTCACCTTTGTCCCTATCTGGATGAAGCCAAAAAAGTGTTGGATAATCGTCCTGCTTCTCCGCAGTCACTTCGATCTGGTTACGATGACTCTCCCTTAATAATTCACTAGTTCATGAAGTCACTGAGCCAAATCAACCATTGGTCAAACCCACTCTCTCTGAATGTGAATCCCATTAGTCTACACCTGACCAATCATAGGTCGAGGAAACAGTTGACCCACTTTCTCCTTTAGTTAATCATACCTTTTCTGTAAAGAGTGAGTATGATACCACTCAGGTTCTTTTCATTTCTTTAGATTCCAATGAGCTTGGAGGCAACCCTCCTGTTTGATCAAGACAAGAGGAAAATCCTCTCATTCTCATACCTCAAGGGGGTAATTATCTCATTCTTATAGTACCCCCTCCAAGTAGTCCAGTCACTTCCTTTGATTGGAATCGACTGGCAGGATTTCATCTTCCTTCTTATATGCCTTTCCAGATCATAGTATAGGTTTATAATATGATTATATCTGGAAGTATTAAAGATGATGGTGCATCTGTGAGTATCCTTTCCTCCACGTCTTAGCAGGTGCCTGGTTCGCTGCCACTTGCGCCTGTTACCCAGAATCTTTTGTGTTTTAACACACGAACCAGTCAACCATTAGTGATCCTTCCTTAGTTGCCTATTAATTTGGGAGGAAAAATTGGTTATCTCAATGTGATGGTAGTCCCAGTCCCTTTAGATTACAATTTACTTCTTGGGCACAACTATGTTTATGACATGGGGGCTATTGTTTCAACACTCTTTAGAGTGACGTGTTTCCCACATTAAGGCATAATTGTACTGTTGACCAGCGTCAATTTTCCTGTGCAAATATGGCTTTCAGTCAACCATCTTCCCTAAATGGTCCTTTCATCCGAATGGTATCATCCCCACCACGAGTCAATTATGTGGCAACCCGTTCCATACCTACATCAACTAACTATCAATTCCATGATGTTGTGATTTATGTACTTGGGGCATTGGAACTAGATCTCTCTAATGGATTCCTTGCTATGTGTTAGAGCCTAGATTTACCTCAAGCTGAACAAGTAAACTTCTAGGTCCACATCAAACCACGCTCAACCTCGTAGCTAGCCCTACAAGGACAGGAGAGGGTTCTCTCTAGGTCAAACTCAATAAAAATAAGCAATAGGGTCCGAGATGACTTAAAATGGGAAATGATTTTAGGCTAGTAAAATGAATGACTGAATTTTCAGGGTTGTATGGGACAAAGGACAGCATGAGCTGGGAAATTGAATCAAAGATGCAGAGTATTTCGTGAGGCAAGATAGGCAGGAGGATTAGCAATAAAATTGAAGTAATATGGAGTGGAAAGACTGTTGAGAGGTTGAAAAGGGCATAACCAATGAATCCTTTTCAAACAGAAGAAGACACACAGAGGATGAATGCTTTTCCAAGGCAGAGCAATAAACTAGATTCTACCTTTCTTACTTAAGAACATTCAACTGGAATGATTATGAATGAACTATAAAACATAACAAGATACATATGAAACAGAAAGAAGAAACATATGCTAAACTCATACCACATGAATCTCATGAATCAGAGTTGCATCATTTTATTAATTTCCTAGCCAAACTATACAGTGAAGCGCTGAGTTTTCTTCCACACCTTTTTCAGAACTCAAACCCCTTACAAATGATTTTCAATACAATAAATAAACTCAACTATGAGAAAAAAGATCGACCAAAAATAGGGGATCGTTTAATCATTATTAACAAAAGATGAAAATCCAACCATTTGTAAAAGGATCAGCATTACATTTTCTACTCGAATCTGTTGATGACCAATGAAGAGGTGAAACCTGTAGGTGTAAATCCCTTTGAATCGCAACTGAAGACAAAAATAGGCCTCCAATACTATTTCTCTACTATGGTTGATATCTTCATTTTAAATTTAGGCTTCGGCCTTTGATTTTTATCCTTTTACACTTGTCATTTGAATAAAAACTAACTTTTAATAAAAATGGCTTTTAAATAAGATTTCGCCTTTAATGAAGGGAAAAAAAATGTATTATCAATGAATGGGCCCAACTGCAATTTTTCTAATCTCACCAAAATCTCCTTCAATACCAGCGAACACATATCCATTTGCTTAACAAGATCTGCAATACTTTCCTTATCCTAGATGTCCAAGGTTGCAAAACTAACCAAGGAAAAGTCTTCTTTCACCTCGCACAATGCATTGGTGGGTTCTCTGTACGAGCATCCTGATCTAGATATTGTTGTAAATATGACAGATCTTGCACGAGCTCTCCATAACTCTCAACAAGATCCATCTCAGACAATACATTAATGTGTAGTAGCTTTAGATGCATCATGGTTGTCAAAGACAACAACAAAACATTAGTATATTTCCCAAGTTCACTACAAAGATGAGAATCAAATAAGTGGACTGCTGCGAGTCTATAGTCCATCCTCTTCTCCAGTAGCAAGCTTAGGTCCATCAGCACTAAATGCGAGGCACTTTTGAGGTCCTATCTCTTGCTAGGAGACAAAACCATATCCAATACGTTCAGTTTTGAATTTCCATCCAATTCGAAAAACCTGCTTGGAGCAGAAGAAATGAAATTGTTTTGATTTTTATTGAAGTTGTGATGAATTTTTGCCTTGGAGGCTATGTGCACTGTGCACACACCCGGTATACCCGGTATGCCGCACCAGTTCTGTGCACCGTGCCAGAGCAAATTAACTCAGTCAGAATCAGCCCAATGCGCTGTGTCTTGTGGATGCGCCGCGACTTCCTCCAATGCACCGCACCACTCTAAACGCAATCTTGGCTTGAAAATTTACAATTTTTGCCCTTCCACAGCTTGAGTCAGCTTTCACATGAGCTCTTGAATGCAAATGACATTGATACGCATAGAAATATCTTCTTAAAGACATGGCTTTGATTTTTGTTTCTCAAAAACCCATCTTTGTAATGTTTGGCATCGACATTTTTTCACATTTTAATACAACTCTGTTTTTCAAATTTCCTTTTTGATTTTGGCTTAAAATGATGGCTTTTCTCGGTTGATTTTTGCAGGGATGGCGGCATTGGACTTCGGCAAAGGATGAACAGAGGCTGCATGTGAAGTAATTCATGACGAAGGATTTTAAAAATACATAATTATTACAAACAATTAATTTGATGATTTCTTCTTCAAAACAGAGTTTTGAAGAAGAAACATCCTTGAGCATTATTTATGATAAGAATTTTGGAATGAAAACTTATTGAAGACATCCTCATGATTTGTGCACGTTATTTGACATTATGAAGACCAAACCCTAGACCTAGAAACTAAAATGACTCTTTTTGACCAAAATACCTTCTATGACTGTAAATGGCTGAAATCAGCTTTGATGAACTTTGATAAATTTTGACCAACCTGGCAAGTATAAACATGAGGGAAACGAGAAAACAAAGCCCTTCCGTCAGACAATGGCATGCCCCTAATGGAATGCAGATGAATGAGATGAACGAGACACCTAAAAACGAAATGTAATAAGAGAAATGATCTCTGACGGAGGGATGACAAGACCGACTCTAACACTATGTATCCCTTCTAGAGCATTCTTCTCCCATCTAATGAGAACCTATTGGAAGTCATGACCTCTTATGGGTCATGATCAAGGAATCATGAGGATAGTTCCTCGTCTTGTGTCAACCTCGTTAAAAAATGAAACAAAGGGTATGAGCATACTTCCTTGTCTTTTGTCAAGCTTGTTAAAAGATGAAACAAAGAATATGAGCATAGTTCTTTGTCTTGTGTCAAGCTCATTAAAACATGAAACAAGGAATATGAGGATAGTTCTTTTACTGTGTCAACCTCATTAAAAAATGAAATAGATCCTAGAGAGCATAGTTCCTTGTCTTGTGTCAAGCTCATTAAAAAATGAAACAAGGAATCTGAGCAGAGTTCCTTGTCTTGTGTCAAGCCATTAAAAAAATGAAACAAGGTCCCCTTGAGCAAAGTTCCAATTCGAGTTTTGATTAGATCTCATAAAATCCTAGTCGATTATTTCACTTGATCTTGTGAATGAACATTCACTCCATCCACCTGATAGCTATGAGTAGTCTACTTAGGTGAATGTAATGAATCTTGGGGGGCATGCATCTAGAATCAAGTCATCATGCTAGGGGCATGCAAACTAATCTCAAGCATAGTTTTTCATTTCAAGCTTGTGTAAACATGAAACTAAATCCAAGCATAGTTTTTCGTTTCAAGCTTGTGTAAACATGAAACTGAATCCAAGCACAGTTCCCTATGGTTCAAGCTTGTGTAAAAATGAAACCATCTCCATTTCAACCCTCGTGATTGTCATTCTATTAGCCTCTTTCATCATATGAGCCTTGGTTTTTCTCCTTCCATCGTCACTATCTACATGGCCGATCATATGCTTTCACTTGGTTATTTTACCCTTTGTTATGCCCCTATACCAATAGGTGTCATATATCATGGTTGACTTTGTTTAGATTTGAAATATGTTCATACCTTTACTTGTTGCAAAGGTTTTCATATTTTTGAAAATTAAAAATTAAAAAATGTAAAGAGGTTATACCATAGAAAGAGAATAAAAGGGTGAAAAGAAATAAAGAAAAGGTCGAAAAAGGAAGGAAAATGAACCCCAACAAAAGAAAAGACCATGAAAGTGTGAAGTCTAAATGCCACCACTTTTTACTTTTGTATAATAAAAAATCATGTGTAGCTTGTCACCTATGCCACAATTCATGAATAGTCAAATAATTTAGGCTTGACTAGTTCATATTTTCAATTTCATGTTTTAGAAGTAGAGAATAAAGATCTGACCAAACAGTTTAATATTGGCAGATGAATAGATAGGTAGAGTGAAGAAAGCAGTGCAACAGTTTAATCTGAGCCCTTGGATGTAATAAGTGTAGACTTACATAGGCATCACTATGTAAAAGAAAAGAAAGTTTGAAAAGGGTTTTCCAATCTAATTGCACCCTAATAAAGAAGTGAAAATGCTAGGGTAAAGTAGGTAGGGTAAGTAGATGATGGTTGTAGAATAAATGTGTGATGAATGTTAAGTTTAAATGCTCAAATCTTTTAACTTTCATCACTAGGAAAAGGCATGTATCGCATGGAAGGCTCATCAACATTCAAAGTCACAATAATTAACCTCCCCATTCATTCCCTAAAATTTTCACTAATTCCCTAAGTGCTAAAGGTAATTGCCATAGTTAGAGGGCTCAGAGCATTTCTCTAACTTTTGGAGGGACCGAACCCTCCGCCCAATAATTGGAAATGCCTAAAGTAATTAAGTCCCTTTCGTCAACATTACCCCCTGTAAGATCACTCATTTCTTTGATAAGAATTTTCCTAAGTAAAATCCTATTTTACTTAGGGAAATTGAAATAAATCTTCATAAAAAAACCCTTTCAAACACTTTAGCCTAAGTCAATATGTTATATGATGAAATACTTTCAGAAAACACTGGACTTAGCGCTTTCCCATTCATTTGGTCATATTAACCATTAATGTTTTAATATATAAATCCCAAATAAAATAAAATTACCCATGCCCGTATTACTATACTATGCAAAACCCCAAATTATTACATATCCCGCTCCGATGGTTAAGTATAATTGTACAACAAATAATATATGGGATTAATTAACTAATCTGTAGTTGATTAAGAACCTGACCCCTCCACTATTTAATGAGGATTAATTTAGTTATCCAGACTAATTAATAACTCTCCCAACCAATAAAATCACCCCTGATATGATTAATTCCTTTAATTATTGTTGGGCCTACCCCTGTTATCATTCAGTCACATCATTACCCTGACCACCATCTGATCAGATCCTTTAGATCCGACAGCATTTGCTCATATCGCGTGGGCGTTTTGGTCAACCTTTAGCACGCGATGTGAGTGGTTTCATGTACAATGCCGATGTTATGTGTCAAAAGATGTATGGCATCAACTGCTCCCCCCAAATACCACTTACCCTCCAAAAGCAGTGCGATGAAACCCACTTACCACCTCCTACTAACGACAAAATTTCAAGTCACCTCCCCACTAACATCACCTGTCTATATCACGAAACCCACCAAAAACTTTTACTTTGCATAAAAAATAAAGTTAATCTAGTTTTTCCATTATTATTCTAAAAACTCATGCATGCAACCAAAACATGAATTTGACTAGCTCATACTCCAACCATCAACTGCTCCAAAAATTGCAGTTCGCTGCCACTCCATTCCACCATTTTCACCTAGAACTAGTACTCCATTGCCAATCACTCCATAAACAAGTATTTACCATTTTCATTCCAGAAACCCTAGGAATACTTAATTTCTTTTGTGATTACATTGAAAACCCAAAAATTCAGTGTAATTCCATTGCAAAACTTATTGTAAAAGAAACCCAAGACCCCGTGCTTCACCTATCCCACTCAAAAACCCCATTTCCATATCTGAATCTAGAAGAACCAAAAATGGAAGCCCTCGTAGCCCTCAGTGTACCTCCTATCACCACTCCTCATCAAGATTTAGATTATCTACCCTTAGCAGATAAAGATTTTCAAATAAAAGACCTCACATTTGATGACTCCCCCTTGAGATTGCATTGTAAATACCATAACCTTTATCTCAATAATGTTGACAATATTGGTCTGTGAGAATTCAATCTCCCAAAGTACGAATTCCCTTCTGTGCACATTTTCCCAAACATTGTTCACCAGTGCCATGCCAATTATAACCCTAATCTAAGATTTGTAATGTCCCCTGACCAACAAATCCTTTTTACCATTACAATAGAATCCATCAATGAAATATTGCAGTTGCAACCTAGTCAGAACCTTACCCCTCCGTCTATTGCTGATTTACTTGACAAATCTTCCAAACTTTCCAGCTCAGAGATTGCTAGAGTTTGCTAAATGTTCATGCTAGAGAAATACATTTCAGAAAACCCTCCACCCTACATGAAAACTACTTTTACAAGCTTAGGGAGGGATATTATTACCATGAATGCCTGTATTCTTGGTTTCTCAACCAATGAATATGTGGATGAAATGACCTTTGCTTATATGACTATCTTCACCCCTAGCCAGCCCTCTGTTGCCAAGTATGACTATGCTACATTCATAGCTAACAAAATCCATGATCAGTTCATGAGATTGGAAAATGAGAGAGTGTTAAAGTATTCCACAGTCTTGTATCACCTCTTCCTATATTGCCAAACTGAAAAATTCCCATTCTCTGTGAATAAGCTTGATACTAGAGGCAATCCCAGATCAGTCATTTTATGGACTTCCATCTTTGAATATTCATACACTTTTCCCCATTCATACAATGAATTGATAGATCAATTTATCTATCCTATAACCACCATCCTGACAGGACATCCTCCCCCAAGAATCAGTAATGATATCAAGGGAATCCTTCACCTGTCAAAGCAGTACAAGATAGGTGACTGGTACTTGTACCAGAATCATGCTGAGATCTGAATCTGTGGTTATGAACTCCCTCCTCTCAAGCTGCCTAAGTATGTTCCTATGAGATTGTTTGCCCTGGAATATTATAGGCAAATGTTAAACTCTGACCAAATTCATTTCACCAAGGCAAAGAAGAAAGCCCAATTGAGGATTAAAGACCACTTAGGGTCATTTGTGTGCAACAATAGAGAAGCAGGGAAAAGAGAAGAAGAAATCATAGAAACAATAATGAGACTAAAGAAAAGCTTTGCTTGGGTTTATGACCCTCATGGTTTCATCAATGATAGGAGGACAAAACATAAGCTGTCACCCTACATCCATCATAGAATCCCTGAGATAGAACAATATGCCAATATGAATGAATGGAGGGAAGGGAATTGATAGAGGAATATAGTGATAAAGTTGAAGTTGAGAATGTAATGAAATATTTGGAGAAGAGACTTGACCTAGACTCTTTTGTACAGGTGCATACCGAGACTTCCCACAAGCTAGCCCAGGAAACTAGTGCTACCACAACAAAGCAAACATAGCGACAAACAAAGGAAACTAGTGTTCCTACATCAGAACAAGTAGAATAACCAAAGGTATCAGATGAGCCTTAGATGTCTAAAGAAAGAGCTCCACCACAGTCACACCTAGCTCCTACAAATACGGGAAATCTCCCAATTGTTCAAACACCTCTAAATGAGGAAAAGAATTTAAAAATAGATAGGGAAGTAGCTACCCCTTTTAGCAGAACTATCGATCAAACCTTTGCTAAGAGGCAAAGGTTGAATCCTTACTCGAAGGAGGAATTCATAGATGAAACCCCAGAGAGCATGAGGAAGGAAGGAGAAGATATTCTACACATATCCCCAATAGGTGGGGCACCTTCAAGCTCACAGAATCAAGAACTGGAAAGGCAACAGAGTATCGAAGTTTCATCCCTCAGATCTTCTTCTGAAAAGATTATAGACATAAATGCGAAATTTAAGGTGACAAAGACAAAGAATGAGTAGCTAAAGGCCCAAGCCTATGCTCAGTATTTAAAGATGGTCACTACAAATCAAACCAAATTGATGTCAGCTTTTGACATCAAAGAAGGAAAAATGCAAATGAGCTTTCTAAAGCCCATAGTGCTACAGCCAAAATCCTTGGCAGATTATCTCAAAACTGACTTCAAATTCATGGCTAAAGACATCCACCCAATAAACCAAATAGAATTGCACAAACAAACAGGAGAGATGGTCTATTCTACACTAACTAGCAAGGCAATGATGGCACATAGGTTGAAAAATTCACTAAGCAACACTACTACCCAATTGCAGCTAGAAAAGGCCTCCTCATAGGCAAAAGACAATAGAATCCAATCATTGGAGGAGTTGATTATTGAGTTAGGCCATCACCCAAATGATGTCAAGGTAGCAGAAAACCTAATAAAGAAGAAAAATGAAGATATAGCTGCACTTAGGAAACAATTGAAATTTCCAGTATTCATTCACCCTCAAACTGCTAAAGTGATTGAAAAGAAAAATGGAGAAGACCTTATGGACTTCGTCCTTAAGCTAAATGAGCAATTAAAAGAAACAGAGCAGGAATTAGAGAAAGCAGTACAATCAAGGCAGAGTGAGTCATCCACACAGCCCCATACTGTAGTGCCTATAGTTTCATTCACAATCCCTTCTACATTAGCATCAGCGTTGTAGGAATTTAAAGGGTAAGTTCCTCAGACAGAACACCAAAAGGACACCGCTCACAAACAGATCACAGATCAATACACTAGTATTTTGACGTGGTTAAAACCCTCAGAGAGGGAAACAGTCCATGGCCTGCGCCAACGTGGCTAC
>APFE030021697.1:34349-64298 GCA_000404065.3 Pinus taeda
TCACAAACAGATCACAGATCAATACACCAGTATTTTGACGTGGTTAAAACCCTCAGAGAGGGAAACAGTCCACGCCTGCGCCAACGTGGCTACTACAGGCAATTTATTAATAAAAGAATGAAAATTTACATAAGCTTCTCTCATGCACGGTTAACCTACAAATGACCCTCCATGCGCTTTAAATAGAATTCATGGACCAATCGGGTGTCAAGCCACGGATCAAGTGTCGGTAATACCGAGGAGAGAATGAACCGTCGGATCACTACATATCGTGACCGTCGGATTGTAAGTTACAAATGTACATAGTAAAGAAAGACACTTTACCTAACTCTATACTAGACCAAGTTATACTTAACTATTCCTACGTGTCGGAATATCCTAACAAGCGTTAGCACCAAATATTCATTTGGCAACAGCTGCACCCATAGAAGTAATAGGTACATCATAGACAAATACACCAACATAAAGTACAAAAGACTTGATTAAATCCATGGAGGAGATGAAGCTCCAAGTCATAGAGATGTAGAAAGTGAAAGAGAAATTCTCTACTTTGGAGTAGAAATATGATGTATCAAAAATCAATTTTGTAGAAGAGATGAGGAAAAACAAAGGCTTAACCTAATAAATTAGAGCACTGGAGAAAGACTTTACATTTTAAAATCTCTTGACAAAGATCAGGAGGATATTATGGACCAATATCATTGATTCCATCAGTGATATTTGCTCATCAATGATATTTTTGAGCAAATTGACTTGGTTAAGCCTACTCTTGAAGAAGTTCAAAGGACCAGAGAGGAATTGGGTAGAAAGCCTGAAGAGGCAATCCAATTAATCAATTTTCTAAATAGTAGAAATGGGCAAGAGTTGGAACAATTAAACATTGAGGATAGGACTGCTACCATCCTTGAAATAAAGAAAGTGTTGACCAAAAGGAATATAATGCAAGGCCTGGAACACAGATGTCAAGTATACAGGAAGATATTAATGAGTTCATGAGGAAGTTTGGCATCTTACAAAGTAAAGGACTCCCAAGTCCTTTAGTCACGAATGACAAGCTAATGGTTCAGATAGACTACATCAACAAGTTGCATTAGCAAGCTGACAGTCAGGCAGTTCATCTGCAGTCAAGGCATTGCCCACAGGGAAAGTTCTCTATGATGGTTTGGAGAACCTTTTTTACATTGAACATGAAGTGAAGCACCTATTCCTAGTGTAACCCAATTTTGTGAAATATACTAAAGAAAATGAAATCGACAGGAAGCTAAGAAGGACACGAATACCAAAAGATGATTGGTGGACCAGCATGACCAACATCTTGTAAGTTACCATGACTTAACTAAGGTAAAGATAAATAATTACCATAGTACATTTTGGTAAAAATGGTGAAAAATGGTGAACAGGTAAAGAGTATCAAATACAGGTGAAAGAGTATCAGTGAAAAGATAAACTCAGATGTCCAACACATAGTTACTAGCATGACAGCAAGATTCATATTCATGAGACTTGCCTCCAACTTATTCAACAAAAACAGGGACAACAACAGTCAGTTCACATTCTCTTTCTACATTCAAGACCATCTGCCTCTATATTCATGTAAAAGCTATTTTCCCTAGAATATATCTCTCTTAGTTAGGGGATATTTTGATGTAAACATTTGTATAAATACTTCCTCATTTGAAGTATTAGGGGTGGACTCTTAGACATTTCTGTAGACAATTTACTTTTGGAATTGAAGTGCTATTGAACATATGGCTGGCTAGAACAAAGTAATAAAGAAAAGCACTTTTACAGGATACCTATGTCAAACAAGAAACAAATAAGTATTCTATATTCTATGTTTTTATAGTTTTCTGGTTTAATAAATATTCACATGTGTTTCATATCTAAATGATAAACAAAAAGTTATATTTTAGAAAGAGCTTTATTGCATTCTGTCTTTAAAATCATTTATATTCTTAATGTTTTCTTCTAGGCTATTATAGGTAGGGAATTCTTAATTTCTCCCTACTTTCATATTTTATCACTGTGATCATTTAACAAATAATACTTAAATGCTTTTTGTTAATGAGCACCCGCTTTCCCTCATCTGGGACCTTGTTGAAGGATTCTTAGTTGCCCTTCCTCCCTGTTCAAGACCATATCACCCATTTGAAACTATCATTTGTCTTTGTTTGGCTATCTTGCCCTGTGAAATTTCTCCTTTGTTAAATCAACCCAATCTAGTTAAGCCATCATTCAGTTGGCTCCATAGCCCAATGGCCTGAAATACCTTGTTCTATCCATCTGCTCTCAAATTTCACCACCAAACAAAATCAAAACCCCCCAAGCTTTCATAACTAGCCTAATATCTCACAAAAAAAAGCTAAATCACAAAGAGAGAGCCCTCTCTGAGTACAAATTGGCTATATTCTGTACTTAAAAGATTGGTTTGTGGTTACCTCAAAGTGTCCCTTCTTTTGATAACTCCTAAGGGAAAATCTGAGTGATAACATAGTGGCAACTCCACTAGGGAAACCAATTCCTCAGTCAAAACACATCTTTAAGAAACAAAAAGTTTGATTATATGCATCTTAAATAGTTCATAGAAGTTATTTTGATGTCTTTATAAGAAATTGCAAAATGAAAAACCTAAAATCTGGCTTCAGAAAGGACTCGATACACTAGAGCTAATCCTGACCCTCTTCCACCCCCAGTGTTTGAGAATCCCAATTTGATCCCCAAAATACTTAGAAGACAAGAAAGCTTTATTAGCCCTCGACACATCTTTAGATCTCAATCTTGTCCTGCTAAGTGGCTTTACTTAGAAGACCTACCCTTTGATGAGTACTTTGAAACCTCTCTATTTTGGACTTCATCCAACTCTGAATTAATAGACCTAATCCTAGACCCAGAGTTCACCAGAGAACTCGAGATCCAAAGAGATAATTTTTTAATTGACCAACATTTACAGAACTCTCCTCAATCTGATCTTATGACTGAAGGAAATCTTAATCCTTCTGTAGTCACTTCTTTTTCTACAAGCTCTTCATTTGTCCCTCATATCTCTCAACCTCAAGCTACTCCACATTTGAATTCAACAGCTAGTCACCCATCCACACCTCAAACATCCACTGTTACCCCAACTCTAGCCTTTGTTTCAACACTACCTACAGCAACGACCAACAGATATGCTCCCCTGGTACTACCAGCCAATTTAGGTGCCATGCCCCAAGACGATCAAAGTAAGATCACATCCTTTGATGGCAATGGAACCTATACATCCCAACAACATACTAGGAAAATGACTGATTACTTCGAAATGTATGAAATAGACATTGCTGATGTGAAAATGAGGATTTTTGTCCAAAGCCTTACTGGAGAGGTTAGAACTTGGTTCAGAGCCTTAACAGCCAATAGCATAGATAGTCTAAGAACCCTCTGCCAGCAATTCCTACTTAGATGGGAGAAAATAAAAGACCTTATTCAGATCTTATTTGAATATAAGAACCTCAAAAGGGGACCATAAGAAACTGTGCAGGACTATTGCACTAGATTTAATAATGTGTATAGTGCTATTCCCCTTGACCGAAGGCCTCCCCCTCACTTAGCCTTAATCAAATTCATTGAAAGATTTGATTCTGATATGGCTTTCCAGCTGAGAGAATGAAACCCTCCTACATTGGAAGACATGTAGAGCATACCAGTAAGTGTTGAAGCCAACCTGCTCTCTAAGAGATCCAAAGCTAGGAGTGAAAGAAAGATACCATTAAAATAAGAAAGCTCACCCTTTGGACAAAAGCTAGATGCCATAATTAAGGGAATGGATAGACTAGGAGACAGAGTGGAGATAATTGAAAGGAAATCTCCTTGGGATAGCCAGCAAACTAACTGAAGGAGAAATCCTAATTTTAGGAAAAATCAAAATCAGAACACTGGAAAGAATGGTCCTGACCAAAACATTAGACCCCCTTTCTAGGAGAACTATGCAAAAGCTTCTCACTCTGAAGGCCCATAAGAAGATGCTCAAATCAATTTGATGGGGCTTGATGATTAAGAACAAGTTTTCTTATCTCAAGATGATCAGGAGGCCAACATACTTAAACAGTTTAAAACCCAATTAGGAGAATCTTTTGACTTTATGCAGGGATATGACTCAGCTGTCTTTCAGGTGCACAAGAAATACAATATAAGAAGTAAGAAAATTTATGTCCCTGAAACAAACAAGAAAACAATCTCAAATCAGCCCAAAAAAGGTAAGACAATAAACAAACCATTACAAATTCTTTCTAGATCAAACACTAATCCTCCTAACCCCATAATTGAGGATGTCTCTGATAATTAACCAAACAATAAATAGCCTTCCACTTCCCCTCCTTCCAAGGAAACTATGGAAGAACCTCCAAAGGTTGATTTAGGAGAATCAACGGATCATGATTCTAATCCTGAAAAGGAGAAAGACATAGAAAAGACAACTACTCGAAATCCAAGAGCCCAAATAGAAAAATCCTTTAATTTCGAAGCAGAAGTTGGCAAGCTGAAGATTTTTGCTCCATTATCTGAATTAGCTAAACATGACTTTTACCAGACTCAAACCAATAGATCACTAAAATTATTGGAATTGAAGACTCAGTTAATCTTTATGATGATCAACCTGAGTTAGTATTTGGCCCAGAAGTGAATGGGAAACCATTGGAAGGAGGAATTCCTCCCTTCTATGTTAGCCTAAACATACATGATAAGGTTCTTCACAATGCCATGTTTGAATCTGGTGCCTCTCACAACCTTATGCCCAAATCTGTCATGGAACAGCTAGACCTAGACATCAGTAGACCATACAAAGATTTATTTTCTTTTGATTCCAGCCAAGTGAGATGTTTAGGATTGATAAAAGACTTATGTGTTTCATTTGTTTAATATCCTGCAAAAACAATATTAATGGACATAGTGGTAGTTGATATACCACCCAAGTATGGCATGCTGTTGTCAAGATCTTGGGGTGCTAAGCTTCAGGGATATCTTCAACTGGATATGTCATATGCCACTATATCAGTTTTTTGACAACCCAAGAAACTATACAGAGAAACATTGATGAAATATGTAGTAAGTAGTTAGGAAAAACCCAAAAATTTCCCCATCTACTCAGTATACTCTAATATGGATTCTTTTATTCTTTACAATGCAGAAGCTAGTCCTTCAAATACCTTAGAGGTTTTAGCAGCAGAACCAAAAGAAATTGAAAATGGAAAATCAACTGTTCATATCCAAGAAATATCAAATAACAAAGAAAAATCAGACGACAATGAAGACCCAAATGCCATAGTTAAGAAAGTTCCCACTACCCCAAATACAAATTATCAACACAAAATCCTTTGGCATTTAGAGTTTGATGGCTCGGTAAATAAACTAAGAGTAGGAGTAGGAGTTTGGGTGTACAATTTAGAAAACGATCATGCTGAAGGCCATTCCTACAGATTAAATTTTAGATGCACCAATAATATGGCAGAGTATGAGGCTCTCTTGTTAGGTCTTAAAATTGTTAAAATATTAGGAGCTATAAGGGTGTCCATAATGGGAGATTTAGAATTAATAGTTAAACAGATTAAAGGGACTTACTCAACCAGGGATGTTAGACTAGGATATTACAGAGGAACAATCATAGAAATCCTCAACACTTTTTTGGAAACCCAACTTGCAACTATCCCAAAAAACATAACATGCAAGCCCATAGTCTGGCCATGTTTTCCAGCACTTGCAAATTAGCTTTTCAACCTAATCATCAGTATACTACTGAGATTAGGCACAAACCGACCATCCCTGATAATCTTAAGAACTAGCAGGTTTTTGATAGTGATAAGCAGATAAACATTTTTTTAACTTTAGATGAGGAATTTTCTAACCTCAAAATAGATGTTAATACAACTACTAATTCTAATCAAATAAATGAGGTAAAAACTAACATTTCAGTAGAGAATCCAATAAATATGCTTTACCCAACTAAATTCACTCAAACACAAATTCAAGACCTGAACAAATGGACCTAGATGAAATAATTGAAGAAGAAATAGAGGTTATCAACCTAAAGGACAATCATTTAACCAAAGGATCGACTCCTCTTGAAGATTTGTTTGACTCTAATGACATTCCAAAGAAACCTAAAATGGAACCTTTAAAGGCAAATATCGAAAAGTATAACTTAGGAACACAAGATAATCCCAAATTGATAAAATTGTCAAAATCTTTACCTCCTGATCAGAAGCTAAAGTATGTTGAACTCATGAGGGAATTCCAAGATGTTTTTTCCTGGAGTTATGAAGATTTGAAATCCTATGACACCTCTATTATTTAGCACACTATACCTTTGAAAGAAAATCAAAAGCCCTTTAAACAAAAACTCAAAAGAATAAACCCTGTGCTATTACAATCAATTGAGAAATAAATCAAATGCATGTATGAAGCAGGGATTATTGCCCCTATTAGGTTCTCAAGATGGGTACCTAATCTAGTACCTACTAGAAAGAAAACATGTGAAATAAGAATATGTGTTTACCTAAGAAATGTGAACAAGGTCTCTCTGAGAGATAACTATATGTTACCCAAAATGGACCATATATTGCAAAGGGCAGTGGGTTCTTCTAGAATCTTACTTTTAGATGGGTTTTCAGGGTATAACCAAATCTTAGTTCATCCAGATGACCAAGAGAAAACAACATTTACAACACCATGGGGTACCTTCACATACATTAAAATGCCCTTTGGACTAAAAAATGCAGGAGTAACTTTTCAAAGAGCAATGGACATTGCCTTTGCAAAATAAATTCATGATTTTCTTGTTATATATCTTGATGATCTCACTGTATTTTCTAAATTAGATCAACAACACTTATGGCATCTCAGACAAGTCTTTTAAAGTGTAGAAAATATGGTATTTCTTTGAATCCAAAAAAATGTTTGTTTGGTTTGGAGGAAGGAAAACTATTAGGTCACATCATTTCTAAGGATGGCATTCGAATTGACCCTTCCAGGATCGAAGCTATTTTACAAATTCCCTATTCCAGAAGCATTAAAGAGTTGCAGGAATTTTTAGGAAAGATTAATTTTTTAAGGAGGTTTATTTCTAACTTAGTTGAACTCATTAGATCATTAAATAACATGTTAAATAAGGATTCAACCATTAATTGGACAATTGAGGCTAACAATAATTTGAAGAAATTAAAATAGCCTTAACAACAACATCAGTCCTCACAAGCCCACAGTTTGATAGAGACTTCATCATTTTTTCTTTTGCATCAGAACACACCATAGTTGTAGTTTTATTGCAAAAAGATGATCATGGATGTGAAAAACCCATAGCATTTTTTAGTAAAGCTCTTAGAGATGCATTGTTAAAATACAAAATAATGGAGAAACAAGCTTTTGCATTGGTAAAAGCTCTTAAAGGTTTCAAGGCCTATATTTTATATTCTCATATAATAGCTAACGTTCCTAATGCAGTAGTCAAAGACATCTTGACTCGGGATGGAATTGATGGCAAAAGAGGAAAGTGGATAGCTACTATCTTAGAATGTGATTTAGAGATAAAACCTACTAAGCTAATTAAAGGTCAGGGATTGGCTAAACTCATGGCAGAAACTAATTGCCAATCCCTAGACATAAATCTCATTGCAGAGCTAGATAACGAGCAGGAGATGGCGACTCCACAGATTAGCCAGGCCTTTTCAAATTCACCTTGGTATGTTGATATTATTTATGTGTTACAAAACCTGCAAGCTCTTGCACAGTTATCCAAAACCAAGAATAAATTTTTGAAATTGAAGTCTTCAGAATTTTGCATCTTAGATAATTCTTTATTTTGGAAGAATCATGAAGACATATTGTTAAATTGTTTATTGAAAGAAGAACCTAACAAGGTTCTCCAAGAATTTCATGCAGGGGACTGTGGTGGACACCTCTATTGGAAGTCAACTACTGGCAAAACTCTAAGAACTAGATTTTATTAGCTAACCTTGTTTGCAGATGTAAAGAAATTTGTAACTTCCTGTTATAAATGGAAAATATTTGAAGGAAAAAGAAAATTGTTACCTTTACCATTGAAACCCATATCCACTGAGAAACCTTTCAATAATGGGGCCTTGACTTCATTGGAGAAATTCATCCACCCTCTTCTGGTCAACATAAATGGATACTCACTGCAACTGACTATTTTACAAAATGGATAGAGGCCATTCCCTCCAGACAAGCCACAGACACTGTCATCACAGGATTTCTAGAGGCCAATATTCTATCCAGGTTTGGTTGCCCAGATAAAATCATTACTGATAATGCTAAAGCCTTCAAGTCGAAGAAAGTGATTACCTTCTGTAACAAGTATCACATCACACTAGGTTTTTCCACATCTTACTACCCTCAAGTGAATGGAATTACAAAATCTTCCAACAAGAGTCTAATTAATATCATTAAAAAACTATTGGAAGAAAATAAGAAAACTTGGAACAAAAAATTAATCAATGCTTCGTGGGCAAACAGGCTTACAACCAAAAAATACATTGGAACCAATCCTTATGAGATAGTATATGGCATGGAGGCTACTTTTCCCTCATATTTAGGGGTTCTTGTCATGAAATTACTGCAATAAGATCAAGTGGAACCTAATAATATACAAAGAAGGATGAACCAGCCCATCCACTTGTAGCAAACCAGGGAGGAGGTGTACTAGAGATCTCAAGTACTACAAGAAAAACTCAAGAAGGTCTTTGACAAAAAGATATTTGAAGAAGATCTCTACCTTGGATAAAAAGTGTTAAAATGGGATTGAAGAAGAAAGGACAAAGGAAAACATGGGAATTTTGATTTCTTATGGAAAGGGCCATATATAATTTATGCTTTCATAGGAAACAATGCATATTTTCTTAAAGAGTTAGATGGTGCAAAACTTTAAGGAGGATCAGTTAATGGTCGGATGTTGAAACATTACTTTGGTCCCAACTTTTAACTCTTATTAGATTTCTAACTGTACATAATACATTCTTTATAATGTCAGTGTTGATTGGATGGTAAACTTGTGAAGTTGAAGCCCAATTAGAAGGCCCTAAGCTTCAGAAGCATTATTGTCATACATACAATAAAGCAGTAGGAAAAGGAAGATTCCAGAGCACAATCAAATTTGTTCAGAAGGCCACTGATCTACTGTTCTTAACTTTCCACCAGGAAATGGCGTCCCCAAGTGGAGCCACTATTATGCCCCTATACCAATAGGTGTCATATATCATGATTGACTTGGTTTAGCTTTGGAATATGTTCATACATTTACTTGTTGCAAAGGTTTTCCATATTTTTGAAAAATAAAAAATTAAAAATGTAGAGAGGGTATACCCTAGAAAAAGACTAAAAGGTAAAAGGAAATAAATAAAAGGTCAAAAAAGGAAAGAAAATGAACCCCAACAAAAGAAAATACCATGAAAGTGTGCAAGTCTAAATGTCACTACTTTTTACTTTTGTATAATAAAAAATTGTGTGCAGCTTGTCACCTATGCCACAATTCATGATTAGTCAAATAGTTTAAGCTTGACTAGATCATATTTTCAATTTCATGTTTTAGAAGTAGAGAATAAAGATCTGACCAAACAGTTTAATCTTGGCAGATGAGTAGATAGGTAGAGTGAAAAAAGGAGCTCAATAGTTTAATCTGAGCCATTGGATGTAATAAGTGTAGAATTAGATAGGCATCACTATGTAAAAGAAAAGAAAGTTTGAAAAGGGTTTGCCAGTCTAAGTGCACCCTAATAAAGAAGTGAAAATGCTAGGGTAAAGTAGGTGGGTAAGTAGATGATGGTTGCAGAATAATTGTGTGATGAATGTTAAGTTTAAATGCTCAAATCTCTTAACTTTCATCACTAGACAAAGGCATGTATCACATCGAAGGCTCATCAACATTCAAAGTCACAACAATTAACCTCCCCATTCATTTCCCCTAAAATTTTCACTAATTGCCTAAGTGCTAAAGATAATTGCCATAGTTAGAGGGGCTCAGAGCATTTCACTAACTTTTGTAGGGATTAGACCCTCGGTCCAATAATTGGAAATGCCTAAACTACTTAAGTCCCTTTCATCAACATTAGCCCCCTATAAGATCACTCATTTCTTTGATAAAACTTTTCCTAAGTAAAATCCTATTTTACTTAGGGAAATTGAAATAAATCTTCATAAGAAACCCTTTTATACACTTTAGCCTAATTCAATATGTTATATAATGAAATACTTTCGAAAAACACTGGACTTAGCACTTTCCCATTCATTTGGTCATATTAACTATTAATGTTTTATTATATAAATCCCAAATAAAAGAAAATTACCCACGCCTATATTACTATATTATGAAAAACCCCAAACTGTTACATATCCCACCCCGATGGTTAAGTATAATTGTAAAACAAATAATATATGGGATTAATTAAATAATCTGTAGCTGATTAAGAACCTGACCCCACCACTATTTAATGAGGATTAATTTAGTTATCCAGACTAATTAATAATTCTCCCAACCAATCAAATCACCCCCGATATGATTAATTCCTTTAATTATTGTCAGGCCTGCCCTTGTTATCCATCAGTCATGTCATTACCCCAACCACTGTTCGATCAGATCCTTCAGATCCGATGACCTTCACTCATATCATGCAGGCCTTTTGGTCGACCTTTAGCATGCGATGTTAGCGGTTTGATGTATAGTGTTGATGCTATGTGTCGAAATATGTATGGCATTGCATTGCTCCCCCCAAATACCACTTATCCTCCAAAAGCAGTGTGACGAAACCCGCTTACCACCTCCCGCTAACGACAAAACATGAAGTCTCCTCCTGCTAACGCCACCTGTCCGTATCATGAAACCTGCGAAAAACTTTGACTTTGCATAAAAAACAAACTTAATCTACTTTTTCTGTTATTATTCTAAAAAATCATGCATGCAACCAGAACATGAATTCAACTAGCTCATACTCCAACCATCAACTGCCCCGAAGATTACAGTTCAATGCCGCTCTAGTCCACCATTTGCACCCAATGAACCAGTACTCCATTGGAAATCACTCCATAAGCTGGTATTTACCAGTTTCCTTCCAGAAACCCTATAAATACTTAATTTCCTCTGTGATTACGTTGAAAACCCCAAAATTCAATGTACTTCCATTCTGAAATTTACAGTAAAAGAAACCCAGGACCCCTTGTTTCACCTATCCCACTCAAAAACCGCATTTCCATCTCTAAATCCACAAGAACCAGAAATGGAAGCCCCCGTAGCCCTCAATGTACCTCCTATCATCACTCCTCATAGAGATTTAGATTATCTGTCCTTATCAGATAAATATTTTCAAATAAAAGACCTCACATTTGATGACTCCCCGTTGAGATTGCATTGTAAATACCGAAACCTTTACCTCAATATTGTTGACAATATTGGTCTGTGGGAATCCAGTCTCCCAAAGTACCAATTCCCTTCTGTGCACATTTTCCCAGACATTGTTCACTAGTACCATGCCAATTATAACCCTAATCTTAGCTCTGTAATGTCCCCTAACCAGCAAATCCTTTTTACCATTACAATAAACTCCATCAATGAAATATTGCAGTTGCAACCTAGTCAGAACCTTACCCTTCTATCTATTGCTGATTTACTTGAAAAATCTTTGAAACTTTCTAGCTCAAAGATTGCTAGAGTTTGCCAAATGTTCATGTTAGAGTAATACATTTCAGAAAACCATCCACCCTACATGACTACTGCTTTTACAAGCTTAGGGAGGGATATTATTACCATGATTGCCTGTATTCTTGGTTTGTCGACCAATGAATATGTGGATGAAATGACCTTTGCTTATATGACTATATTTGCCCCTAGCTAGCCCCATGCTGCCAAGTATGGCTATGCTACATTCATAGCTGACAAAATCCATGATCAGTTCATTAGATTGGAAAATGAGAGTGTTCAAGTATTCCACAGTCTTGTATCACCTCTTCCTGTATTACCAAACTGACAAATTCCCTTTCATTGTGAATAAGCTTGATACTAGAGGTAATCCCAGATCAATCATTTTCTGGACTTCCATCTTTGAATACTCATACAGTTCTCCCCATTCATACAATTAATTCATAGATCAATTTGTCTATCCTGTAACCACCATGCTGGGAGGACATCCTCCCCCAAGAATCAATGATGATATCAAGAGAATCCTTCAACTAGTAGTACAAGATAGGTGACTGGTACTTGTACCAAAATCACACTGAGATTTGAATCTATGGTTGTGAACTCCCTCCTTTCAAGCTGCCTAAGTATGTTCCTATGAGATTGTTTGCCCTGGAATATTACATGCACATGTTAAACTCTGACCAAATTCATTTCACCAAGGCAAAGAAGAAAGCCCAATTGCAGATTAAAGACCACTTAGGGTAATTTGTGTGCAACAATAGAGAAGAAGGGAAAAGAGAAGAAGAAATCATAGAAACACCAATGAGACTAATGAAAAGCTTTGCTTGGGTTTATGACCCTCATGGTTTCATCAGTGACAGGAGGACAAAACATAAGCTATCACCCTACATCCATCACAGAATCCCTGAGATAGAACAATATGTCAATATGAATGAATGGAGGGAAGGGACATTGATAGAGGAAGATAGTGATAAAGTTGAAGTTGTGAATATAATGAAAGATTTGGAGAAGAGAATTGACCTGGACTCTTTTGTATAGGTGCATACTGAGTCTTCCCAAAGGCCAGCCTAGGAAACCAGTGCTACCACAACAGAGAAAACACAGGGACAAACATAAGAAACTAGTGTTCCTACATCAAAATAAATAGAATAGCCAGAAGTATTAGAGCAGCCTAAAATCTATGAAGAAAGAGCTCCACCATAGCCACACCTAGATCCTACAAATTTGAGAAATACCCTAGTTGTGTAGACTCCTCTAAATGAGGAAATGAATTTAAAAAGAGATAGGGAAGTAGCTACCCCTTATAGCAGACCTACAGATCAAGCCTTTGCTAAGAGGCAAAGGTTGAATCCTTACTCAGAGGAGGAAATCATAGATGAAACCATAGAGAGCATGAGGAAGGAAGGAGCAGATAGTCTACATACATCCCCAACGGGTGGGACACCTTCAAGCTTAGAGAAGCAAGAACTGGAAAAGCAACAGAGTGTGGAAGTTTCATCCCTCATATCTTCTTCTAAAAAGATTATAGACATAAAGGGGAAATTTAAGGAGATAAAGACAAAGAATGAGCAGTTGAAGACCCAAGACTATGCTTAGTATTTAAAGATAGCCCCTACAAATCAAACCAGACTGATGTAAGCTTTTGACATCAGAGAAGGCAAAATTCAAATGAGCTTTCTAAACCCCACAGTGCTGCAACCAAAATCCTTGCCAGATTATCTCAAAACTGACTTTGAAGTCATGGCTAAAGACATCCACCCAATAGACCAGATAGAACTGCACAAACAAACACGAGAGACGGTCTATTCTACATTGAATAGCAAGGCAATGATGGCATATAGGTTGCCAAATTCACTAAGCAACACTACTACCCAATTGCAGCTAGAAAATGCCTCCTCAAAGGAAAAAGACAATAGAATCCAATCATTGGTGGAGTTGATTATTGAGTTGGGCCATGAGCCAAAGGATGTCAAGGTAGCAAAAAACCTAATAAAGAAGAAAAATGAAGATATAGTTACACTTAGGAAACAATTGAAATTGCCACCACTCATTCACCCTCAGACTGCCAAAGTGATTGAGAAGAAAAATGAGGAAGAGCTTATGGACTTGGTCCTTAAGATAAATGAGCAATTAAAAGAAATAGAGAAGGAATTAGAGAAAGCAATACAATCAAGGCAAAGTGAGTCGACCACACAGCCCCAGACTGTAGTGCCTATAGTTTCAATAACAGTCTCTTCTACATTGGCATAATCTTTAGCAGCAAATATTCCTTTGGCAACCGTTGCACCCATAGAAGTAACAGCTACATCACAGACAAATACACCAACACAAAGTATAGAAGACTTGATTAAATCCATGGAGGAGATGAAGCTCCAAGTCACAGAGCTATAGAAAAGAGAAATTCACTACTTTGGAGCAAAAATATGATGTATCAAAAATCAATTTTGTAGAATAGGTGAGGAAAAACAAAGGCTTAAGCCAACAGATTAGAGCATTGGAGTAAGACCTTACATTGAAAAGCCCTTGACAGAGATCAGGAGGATATTGTGCACCAATATCATTGATTCCATCAATGATATTTGGTCATTAATTCAAATTATTTTTGAGCAAATTGACTTGGTTAAGCCTGCTCTTGAAGAAGTTCAAAGGGCCAGAGAGGAATTGGGTAGGAAGCCTGAAGAGGCAATCCAGTTAATCAATTTTCTAAACAGTAGAAACAGGCAATAGTTGGAACAATTAAACATTGAGGATAGGACTGCTACCATCCTCAAAAAAGAAAGTGTTGACCAAAAGGAATCTATTGCAAGGCCTGGAACGTAGATGTCAAAGTATGCAGGAAGATATCGATGAGTTCATGAGGAAATTTGGCATCTTACAAAGTAAAGGACTCCCAAGTCCTTTATTCATCAATGACAAGCTAATGGTTTAGATAGACTACATCAACAAGTTGCATCAGCAAGCTGACAGTCATGCCAGTTTATCTACATTCAAGGCATTGCCCACAAGGAAAATTCTCTATGATGGTTTGGAGAACCTTTTTTACATTGAACATGAAGTGAAGTACCTATTCCCAGTGCAACCCAATTTTTTGAAATATACTAAAGCAGATGAAATCGACAGGAAGATGACAAGAACAAGAATACCAAAAGATGATTGGTGGACCAACATGACTGACATCTTGTAAGTGACCATGACTTAAGTGAGGTAAAGAGAAATAATTACCACAGTAAATTTTGGTAAAAGGGGTGAAACATGGTGAACAGGTAAAGAGTATCAAATACAAGTGAAAGAGTATCAGTGAAAAGATAAAATTTGATGTCCAACATAGAGTTACTAGCATGACAGCAAGATGCATATTCATGGGACCTGCCTCCAACTCGCTCAACAAGAACAGGGACAGCAACAATCAGTTCACATTTTGTTTCTACATTCGAGACCATCTGTCTCTATATTCATGTAAAAGATATTTGGTTTCCCTAGAATATATCTCTCTTAGTTAGGAGATATTTTGATGTAAACATTTGTATAAATACTTCCTCATTCAAAGTATTAGGGGTGGATTCTTAGACATTTCTGTAGACAATTTACTTTAATTGAAGTGTTGTTGAGCAACTTTTGTATGGCTTGCTGGAAAAAAGTAATAAAGCAAAGGACTTTTACAAGATACCTGTGTCAAATGAGAAACAAATAAGTATTCTATATTCTATGTTTTTACAGCTTTCTGGTTTAATAAATACTCACATGTGTTTCATATCTAAATGATAAACGAAAAGTTATATTTCAAAAAGAGCTTTACTGCATTCTATCTTTAAAATCATTTATATTCTTAATGTTTTCTTCTAGGCTATTATAGGTAGGGAATTCTTAATTGTTCCCTACTTTCATAGTTTATCACTATGATCATTTAACAAAGAATACTTAATTGTTTTTTGTTAATGAGCACCTGCTTTCCCTCATCTTGGACCATGTTGAAGGATTCTTAGTTCCCCTTCCTCCTTGTTTAAGACCATATCATTCATTTGAAACTATCATTTGTCTTTCTTTGGCTATCTTTCTCTGTGAAATTTCTCCTTTATTAAATCAACCTAATCTAGTTAAGCCATCATTCAGTTGACTCCATAGCCCAATGGCCTAAAATACCCTTTTCTATCCATCTTCTCTCGAATTTCACCACCAAACAAAATCAAAACCCCGCAAGCTTTCATAACTAGCCTAATATCTCACAAAACAAAGCTAAATCACAAAGAGAGAGCTCTCTCTAACTATAAATTGGCTAGATTCTGTACTTAAAATATTGGTTTGTGGTTACCTCGGAGTGTCCCTTCTTTTGATAACTTCTAAGGGAAAATCTGAGTGATAACACCCTTTTTGAGGAAAAATTTTAATGAGTAGTCTTATTAGCGAGTCTCTTCACATAAATCAACATGTTTTGAGAAGTTCCAACATCACTGAAACTAGTTGCTATCCTAGACACCACTCATTCCTCTAAGTAGAGTCCTCTTTAAGCTCTTTTCTGACTCATAAAAAATGAAAAGATCACCGAATATTTTCCTTTCTTGACTCGTTAAAAGAAAATAAAAATAGGGGGTCTTCTTTCAAGCTCTTTTCCGACTCTTTAAACATAAAAAAAGGAACCCCCCTATAGTCCTATTTAAGCTATTTCCAGACTCTCGAAATATGAAAAGATTACCAAGCGCTTGTAATTTTCAGCTCATTAATAGATTGGAAATGACATCTACTCAGTATAAGTTTAACCATTTTCCAGACTAAGATAGAATGTTTACAAAAAAGGAATATGTTGATCGAACATGGTCAATAGGTTCTCTCTTGTATTATTTTACAATTTTGGACTTGAGAGACAAATTTACGAAAAAGAACCTGTGGAGTTTTCTTTTTGTCCCTTTTCCAACTCTAAACATGAAAATAATCGAGTTCTCATTGTCATTAAACTCGTTAAAACATCAAATAGAGACAAACTTTTCCATCATGACAAGACCAAGTTTCACCTTCACTAGGCTTGTTAAAACATCACATAGCGATGGATTCAGTCGAAGGGTGGAATTATGCTACAAGCATTTGTTATCCTCCTCAAGCTTGTTAAAAAATAAAGAGGTACTCATCAGCAATGACTGTGGAAAATGGGAAAAGGGATAAATCACTTTATGGTAACAAGTTGCTCTTGAACATGAAACTTTCACTTCATCTCTGTCAATTTTTGGGTTGGGTTATCTACTTGATGGTTATCATAACTATCATTTATCACAACATCCATCACTTTGGTTTTGAGTTAATTATGCCAATTCATTCAGTTTCATCAACATATTCAAGAGAAGTCACTCAGTAAACTTCATGCTTTGCAATACTCATAAACCTTCATTTTCATGACCGCCATTCCTGAACCTTGTGTCATTAGTCAAATTTTCTCCGCAAAATCATTACACTTGTTTCACGTCGTTGATGGGGGATATATCAAGGCCCTCTTGTGATGAGTTGCTTCTTGTTGATATCAGCACATTATCTAGGAAGTTGACTTAGAAACACCCTTCCAGTACCTTGAGGCTTGCATACATCAATGGTAAGTTTCTTGCTTCTGATGATAGGTTGACATCACTAGCCTTTGACCCTAAGACTTTTTATGGTGTTTGGCATCAAAACATTTATTCATACCATGTAGAATGTACTATAGTACCTTGAGGACCGTTATCATTATCGGTGATATCTCTCGCATCTGTTAACAGCTTACATCACTGGTTGGTAATCGGACAGTGTCTTCCCATTTTCAAATTCAGATCACATATTCACATGTTTAGACTCATACTTGAGCAAATGATTGGACGAGATAGAAGACCCCGGATCTAGTTTCATCCATCCGGGCTGCTGTTTTAGGAGAGTACTAAATCATTTGTATAATGGCTTTACATGAACGGTCATCCTATCATGGGTCTATATCTGTAAACAACTATCTGATTTATGTACATGTAATGAAATGTTTATATGCTGAGTATGGGTATGCCTTCCATTAACAATTCATGAAAATTTCAAAATATCATGATGTTATGGATTGTAATTGATGTAGGTTACCGTCTGCTTCAAATCCTTTCCATCACATCATAAAGCATATCACTTGGCATTATCATTTTCGACTTCATGCTTTATAGGACAACTATTACAGGTCTATTTGGGCACATCACTCGCGACAGTCAGATCATTTCAATTATGGCTCGTCAAACCCTGATTCAATTGTTACATGCCCTAGGCATGTCATCACATTGAATGCTTCCATCCATGAAAGTTTCCTAGCCTAAAGCCTTGCTGAAATGCCTCCTTGGGTCACCAATGCAACCTTGGTCAGGAGTAACTACACTGCAGAGCAAGCAGGCCCATTAAGGCCTACATTGTAGTGCACTTAGGCCCTCTTTGACCTAATCTCGGCGAGATTGAGCGAAATTTGCATAGGGTTCTACGAATATTCCTTGATTCTAGATGATTTTAGAAGGATCCCATCTCTTATCTCCTCCTATGAGCTCGAAATTGGATAGGCTAAGGATCAATTAACCTCCTATCCTCTCATCCCTTGCTCCATGGAAACTAACTCCAAGTTTGGAAGGTCATTCAATACCCTCATTTATGATAAAACCATCTCCATTTCCCTATAAATTGAGCACTCATCATAGTGATCAAGGGGATAGAATCTGAAGTTTGTAATGAAATTCTATTGGTTTGAGAATTGAGTTCATGTCAAGCAATGTTATGCTTCTGGATTGGTGTGCTTTTGATGTGGTGAGGGTTGGACTGAAGTTGGAGGAGCGACACACGATCAAATTGTATTTAGTGAAACTCTTTCTTCTACATTAATAAAGTTATTTATTCCTTTTCTCATATTCTTGTTCATATCTATGATGATTATGTGTTTCAATGTCTTTGATTCCATTGGTTTATAATAGATAGATGATGTATGCTTTGATCATTGTTGCTTTTGTTTCTATTGACACAGGTACTAATTGAGCAGATTTAGTTTGAGTGGGAGCGACAGGTGCAATTCAAAGGGGATCAATGATGTGAAAGACTATAAGTAAGTTCCTTCATCTCATCTATCTACTATAGGAAAAGGTTAAACTACCTTCTTGTTGTTGTTCTAGGTGTAGCTACCCACCTAGGGAAAAAGTGTTTATCTGTAGATGCAAATTCCAGATAACACATATATTTTTAAAATAAAATAAATGTATAAGAATAGAAGAGATTATTTAAATTAGGTCTTATTTGTGAGAGAGAAATAAAAGATATATTTATAGTTAAAGAGAGTTAATAACACTATTGCAATAATATAAATATTACTCGATAATTAGAGTTTTATATAGAGATTTAAATTTAATATAAAGCTTTGTTTAAGGTTTAAAACTAAATAGGGGTTTTATAATGTCTTATTGAACTCTTTAGAAATGCATCACATAATCCTTGCCACTATTTCTTAAATCAAGATGAGATTCAAATATTTATTTATAAGAGTATAATTGTAAAACATATATAAGTATCTCAACTCCAAATCCTTTGTTCTTAGTTAAAATAAAAAAATTAAATTAAATTAAATACAAAAATAATGAAAATTTTAAAAATCTAATCTATAATGTTAAGCTATATATATACTAAAAACACCTCAAAATATTTAAGAAAAAATCCAATAATTTATAAATATAGTATTTTAAATCAATTATATTGTTTATTTAAATGAAATTTCTTTATGTTGCACTTAAGTCTATGAATTATCAATTTATCTCCTTCACTCGATATACGCTACATTGTAAGTGAATTTGAAATTTTGAATTTCAAATGAATCAATGATTCTCTCATCATATTAAATAATAATGAGATTCATTAATGTACACTTTTTATGCCTCACTCTATTTTCCCTAAATATATACATAAATATACACGAGGACTTTGAAAAGATCAATTATGACTTTCATCGTTTCTTACCTTCTATATATTATTTTATTGTTATCCAAACATACAAATAAATACAAATTGATTAATGTTAAATTTAGATATATCTTCTTATAATAATAATAATAATGACTAATTAAATTTAAATAATCTTAAAATAAGTATTTAAATTATTCAAAATCAACATTTCTCTCAATTTTTTTGAAACTATTTAATTTGTAAAATTAGAATATATTTACAAAATTATATTAAATTCTTATTAGTCATATTTTATAATTAATATTTGTTTTTCTATAATTAATTATTAAATATTTAATAAAAAATCAATTTAAAAAATATAACTATTTATAAAATTCAATGCTTTAAGGTCTAAATTATTCTTCAATTACCCTTAAATATATCGCTTTGTATTTCATTATAAAAAAGGAAGTACATAAGAACCATAGGCCTAAGAATGGTTTACAACATCAGACAAAGACATAATCATTTCGCAAAAGTTATAGCCAACACCAAATTATTGCCTCAAAGACGAAAACAATATACAACATAAGTCCATCTACTTGCTGAGAAATACCATATTACCATCCCCCATACTACATATAATACTATGATACTAAAGATAAAGTAACTAATGATTTTATACGATTTCATTTTCATATTTCTTGAGTATTGGACATAAATCAATTTATTTTAGAACTAATAAATCTTATTACAATTGGAGCAAAATAGATCATATCATATAAAACTTGTAACATAAAGGTCTTGTCCCTCATTTTGTAAATAAGAAATTAATGAAAAAAAATCATCAAAAATGTATTTAAACTATGATATATGTTTAGGATTAAGGTGTATCATATTTAAATTTATTAATGTGGGTACTCGCACAAAGATGATGACCTAAAATGTGGCAATGGGGTCATCATGAACATGCTCACACAAGAACGACTATGAATTATTAAAAATGTGCATTTATCCCCTATCCTATAGCCTCAATACTCCCAAAACCACTACACATGCTTGCCAACTTTAATTTTTTACGAAGATGCTCACAATTTCAAAAGTGCGTGCATGGTTTAAAAAATGGATGCACATTTTCAAAAGCATGCTCATACTCTAAAATGGCATGTCCATTTTTAAAAGTGCATGTGCATTTTAAAAAGCATGTGTGTTCTTTTGAAAGCATGTGAACATTCCTCAAAGTGCATGGACACTTTTATGTTTATAATGTTTGAGAGGGCAGGAGGGAGGGGGAGCAAGCTACAACTAGAAGGGGTGGAAGTTATTGTGAAGGAGGGACCATGGGAGGGAATGAAGGATGGAGGATGATAGGTAGTAGTAGGGGGAGAGAGAGAGAGTGGAAGGGACACAATGAGAGAGGAAGGGGGGAAGGTCGAATGTGAGAAATAAGTAAAGAGAGAGATGATGCAGAGAGAGAGGGGTTTGGTACTAATGGAGTAAAGGAGGTAGAGTGAATGAGAGCGAGGGAGAGGTGAGAAGGTTTAGTGAAAGATGGAGAGAGTACGGGGGAGCTAGAGAGAGGGAGGGAAGGAGAGAGGTGAAGATGTAAAGAGAGGGTGAGAGAGAGTGATAGAGTGAGGGAGAGGGATAGGAAGAAACGGTGGTAGAAGTTTAGAGTTAAGATAGAGGGCGCTAGAGAGAGGTGGAGGAAGAGAAGGTAGTGAGGGGGGAATGAGGAAGGAAGAGAGAGGGAGAGAGGGAGATAGAGGGGGAGAGCTAGATAGGTGAAGAGATGGAGCGAGGGTGAGAGAAAGAAAGAGAGAGGGGGGAAAGGATAGACTCAAAGAGAAGAAAAGGGAAGAGAGTGATGGAGAAGAGACATGACAGGAATGGGAAGAGAGATATAAGGAGTGAAGGTTTATAAAATGTAAAGTGGTAGCTATTATATCTTATTTTCTTTATCCTTGATACTTACTTCTGAATATTTAGTTATCTTCTTAGTGTTCTTTAGTTATATATTTTCATCAAATAATATCAAGATATAGTAACAAAAAAAGAGGACACATATGTAGGCTTTCAGTTAGGGAAAAACCACTATAAGTGGAAAACTCATAAACTCTTCTCTTCTTAGAATCTGCTTCAAATGAGGTACAATGACCCAATTCCTAAACCAAGTCCTTCTCCCAGTACCAATTTTTCCCTTCCTCTAAACCTTTCTGCTTCTTCTTTGCAACTTCGACCTACCAGTAACAACCCAACTAGATGACCTACAAGTTCGAATTACCAGCTAGTCCTACTTGATCTGCAACTTCAGCCTAGCTACTTCATCCATGCAACTTCATAGAAACCCTAATATAGCCTCCTTCAAATACCTACTTAGAGCAAGACAACTCCCTAATGTCATCGAGGACAAGATAAGGGATTTCCCTCTTCGAGCTACAAATTCTATACTTTGTTATCCAACAACTCAAAGCTGAAATTTTAGCCTCCTACTATAGCCCAGAAACTCCATAATTTCTCATGTCTAAGAGAGATAGAGCCCATAAACAACAAATTTTGTCCTCCGAGTTTCTCCTATGCTTTTTTCTCTCCTTTTCTGATCTTCCTAGCTACATATTGAACTCTTTCCTTGATAGATTGAACTTTTGAGTGAGTAATACCAAATGAGGTCAAGTTTATTCCTTTTAAAGCCTTGTCAAGGGGTTGAATACCCACCTTTAAGATGACTTGAGGGCCAATTTTTACTCTTTGAGATTCCAAGACTTTATAGACTCAAAAATAATATCTTTTATAATTACAAATTGCCCAGAAGAGTCTTATAAACATGATGTTGACTCCCGTGACTTGTGATAATAAATAATAATACCTAACAAATCCTACAATCATGAAGAACATGCTTTTACCTAAAATTCCACCAATAATGAGCATGAAACCCATTCTTTAATAATAATAATTTATCTTTTATTTTTCTTATTTGTTACATAGGATACATATTGAAATGAGTATAACAATTATGAAGGTTGAAACTAATTACTTTTATCAACACTCCCTCTTAATGAGGGAGGTAGTCATAATTGTATAATCAACAGGACATCATATCTCAAACTACATATTTCTCAAGAAGAATCAGATTGATAAGCCATATTGTAAGCATCATCATTATGACTAGCATTTTCCATAACGCCTAACTCGGAAAGCTCTTCTTTATTCAAGAGAATTATGCTTGGAGGCTTTACTTGTGATATTGCACCACCTCACTAAGGTACATACCACATTTGGATGCCCATAAGGTATTTTTTATTAGGACTATTCTTATCTTGGATCTCCATACCTGAGTCCTTAAAGAATATCAGTCCTCTCTGACCACTCTTCTCTTGGATTCTTCTCCTATCCTTAAATAGTGTTGATCCCTTTCCTTTCTTGGATGTTATATCCTTGAGGAAACCAAAGATTCTTATCCAATCCTCCATTATTCTCTCTTCACCGCTTGAAGAAGAAAATGCACATGTCATATCAAATATCATTCTTTGTAAAATTGAGAGGACATCCCTATCCCCTTTTAATCTTTAGAATAGAATCATGCTCCTATTTTAGGAGACTCATTTATACTCCTTCTTAACACTAGAGGAGTTTCTAGACTTCTTTTTAATAATGTAAGCCAACACCACAAGCCTTACTACCTGTCTTCATCATAGTATCAACTACCGATTCTCCATAGTTATCGAGATCCCTCTTTCCTTTATATCCCTTGTATCACGCTTGATTTATTTGTAGGTATCATGGATCCATGTCCACTCTTCATTCTTGTGATAGGATCTAGGTTATCTCCCTTTGCTTATCACTTTCCATCCTCAACATGAAGGCATTGTATTGAGCCTTCGCAACGATCATTGTTTTTTCATGAAAGTGATATCCTTTGACCTTCAGGTTATCTTCTCACACAAATACCTTGTCAATACCAATATGGACTCATCTTGACATCATAGTTTCCAAGTACCAGATATTGAGCTTCCCTCATTTCTTTTCATCCATACAGTTAACCTTGCCTCAACTATCATCATGTATTCCTTCAACATCCTTTTCCCAATAGCTAGAAATGATAAGTTATCCAGATAACAAAACCATAAATGAAATATAATTATTACTATCCATCATGATCTTCTCATTCCATCTACCATATACACTTAATATTTCCTTATTGCATCAAAGTTCCCATGAATCTAACTTGATTACCAATTTACCACTTTTCTTCTAGACATTATACTAGAGGTTAGTCATTATCCTTTATACATTATTAAGTAGGTCACATTCTATTCAGCATCATAAATACTTAATCATATCTTTATAACCAAATTTATTCAACAAGATTCTCATATACATGAATCTTATCCAAAGTTTTCTTTCCCATGCTTTTTATCCAATCATCTAGCTATCCAAATATTGCACAAAAAGTTTATGTCCTTACCCATTACAATCCTTCACCCATTTTGACCAGCATGATTCCACATTACATAGAATACATACTATTATTTTCATGATGCTTTTCCCAAGGACATTTAAAATGATGGCCCTTCCCAGATCTTGATGATCCATTTCAGCAAGATGACAACCTCTATCATAATGTTAGATAATATTTGGATTAACACTATGCAAAATGGTGTAATATTATATCCTAGATTATTTATACTAAGAAACATAATCGTATAAGCATGATACTATCATATGCTTATATCCTATGATTCTTATGCAAAATATATCATCTAAAAAAAAAACAAATATTCATAAACAACCTAGAATATAGTGAACCTTCATTAGTAGTACATATCTTTTACGTCTTCCTTCTTTCCCTTCTTCTCAGGTACTCCCATGACTTTGGTTACATGAGCTTCACTCCTATCCTTTCTCTTATTATTCTTTTTGATTTAGATAGTCCCTCTTGTAATGCCCAAATTCTTGACACTTAAAGCATTAAACCTTGGACATATCTTTCTGCTTGGACTTATCAAACCTTCCCTTCTTCATCTTCTTGACTCGAGATAGAAAGACTTGAGATTTCTCATTAGATCCAATATCGTCCTAGAACTTGACCCTATATTCTTACAAAATTTATTATGCCCACATCTCGTCAAAGGGAGTTGAATATTTCTTTCCAAAGTTGCTCCAGTTTGGTGGAAATGAATTTAGAACATATATGGTCACCTTTGAATCAGTGATTGGTTCCCCTAGTCCTTGCAAATGGTCTCTAAATTGAGAGACACTCATGAGGAAGGATTCCATATCCTCATCCTTTGATGTATTCATTATATATATATTATTCTACAAATACACCTTTTGACACGTTGTACTTATGGAGTACAAATTCACTAGCTTGTCATACATTTCCTTGGAAGTATTTAATTTTTCCACAAAAGGAAAAATGTAATCTTTGATAGATTCAATTATGATCCTTTGTTCCCTTACTTCACTAGTTCTTGTGCCCTTTATTTTGTTGGTTCACTAATTTATCTAGTGACATATTCAATCACTTTTGGCTATGTCAGTATCAAGTCAATCATCTTATTCCATGCTATATAGTTTACTTTCCCAATGATATTGTTTCTCTACTTTCATAAATAATTTACATTACCTGAAGATTCATCTATTTATGAGATAGTAAAGTACTTGAACACCAAGATTTATATTGATGATGTCTCCAACCTTTGTGATGGCTTTAGTATCCTTGAGGAGAAATCCTTGGAAGATGTTCCCTTAAGATTCTTCCAACAACAATGTCCAAGATTGTGCCTTCCAAGTAAACTTATTTTTATGATAAAAGCACCCTTCTTGCAAGATTTGAAGTATTCATTTACCTTCTTCAATGTAGAAACCCTAGATAAGAAGGTCTTCTACCAATGAGTCTTGAACTAGATTCCTTAAAGAGATAATCTTCCTTGTAGTTCCCTTCATAAATATTTGAGAGTTTCCTTTTTCCTTTCTCCTTGACAAGTAAGTTCTTCTAATGTCATTTCAGTTGCCTTCCTTGATAACCTTAGCTCTAATACCATGTTAGAAAATGTAAAATGGTAGTTATTATATCTTATTTTCTTTATCCTTGATACTTTCTCGTGGATATTTAGTTATATTCTTAGTGTTCTTTATTTATATAATTTCATCGAATAATATCAAGAAACAATAACAACAAAAGAGGACACATATGTAGGCTCTTAGCTAAGGGAAAACCCAAAAAATCTTATCTTCTTAGAATCTGCTTCAAATGAGATACAATAACCCAATTTCTAGACTAAGTCCTTATCCTAGTACCAAGTCATCCCTTCCTTTAAATATTTCCACTTCTTCTTTTCAACTTCAACCTACCAACAACAACCCAGCTACTTTCCCTACAACTTTGGCCTCACAACTACTATTATTTGACCTAAAACTTCATCCTACTTACTTTGTTCTTGTAGCTTCCTAGAAAACCTAATACAACATCCTTCAGAGACCTATTTAGAGCAAGATAACTACCCAAAGTCAACGACGACTAGATAAGTGTTTTCCCTCTTCCAACTATAATTTTTTTCTTCATCCTCCAATAACTTGAAATTGCAATTTCAGCTTCCTAATGCATCCTAGAAACTCCAGAATTTCAAACGTGTGAGAGAGATAGAGCCCCGAAACAACAAATTTTATCCTCCCAGCTTCTCCTAGATTTTCACTCCCATTTTCCTGACTTCCCAGCTATATACTAGAATATTTCATTGATAGATAAAACTTATGAGTGGATATCACATATCACAAATGTCATTTATTATCTAAATACATGCTCCCTTGAATAAATACACAAAAACACATGTTGTGTCTTGTAAGATTCATATTTCTAAATATCATTCTAAGAGTGAAGCTTGATGAAGGCACAAAGGGAATAATTGATCTATCCACTAGCTTACAAGACCCTTTGGTTATTTTTGGCTCGGAGCAAGAAGGAAACTGCATAAAAGTAGGGTTTGGAGTAGAATACTAGAGTTGGGTACCATGGAAGGGTGAGAAGGGCAGAGTTCTACTCCCTCCTATAGTCACGTACTATCTAATCATTTCAAGAAGCCCATGGAAGTGGAAATCGGTATACAGAAAGAGGAAAATAGGTAGACAACAGAGAATAGAGGATGGTAGAAACACAGGAGGAAGTCAGAAGGGAGAAATGTACAGAAGTAGATAGTAAGAAGGATGACCCCAGAATTCGAACAGGACCATGTAAACCCAAAGCTTCCATCACACCCCGAGTGGTGTTAAGTGACCTAGCCCTACAAGTGCATAGGGAGTACATGGTGAGTTATGGAGTGACTTGCAAATTCATGGGGTTATGGCCTATAGAGAAGGACCTACATGCATGGATGAAGAACCATTGGAAACCTAAGGGAGATATAGATCTGCACCATGGATCAAAGGGTTTCTTCACAGTTGTGTTTACAAACCTCAAGGATAAGGATAGGATATTTGAAGGAGGACCCTACTTCTATGTGGCTACAGGTCTCTATATGAGACCTTGGGTGATGAAATTCATCCCAATGTGAGAAACATTTACTTTAGTGCCAATATGGATAAGATTTTATTCTCTACCTCTAGATTATTGGGTGTCGGAATCACTAAAAGCCATAAGTGATAAAATAGGGAATTTTATAAAAATACCAGAGGCCACATTGCGTAGGAAATATACCTCCTTCGCTAGAATATGCGTGGAAATGGACCTTTCTAGGGCTTTGCTAGATGAAATAATTCTAGAAGTTTTTGATGAAGATTGGGTGCAGGCGGTGGATTACAAGCACATACCCTTCAGATGCCGCAAATTCCATGAACATGGGCACCTCTTCAGAGACTATCCTTTAAATAAAATGGAGAGCAGTTTCAAAGCAACCTCAAGTAAGGAGACTAAAATCTTTAGCAAAGTGGGAGGCAAAGGAAAAGGAGGAAGAAAGAACCAAAAAAAATATATGAGGAAAAACAGCCTAGTCATAATAAGTTCAAGATATTAGAAGAAGAAGAAGGGGAGGAGAAAGAAAAACAAGTTATAAAGGACATTCCAGTAGAGAAGGAAAAGGAGGATAGCATGGAGGATAAAACTGACAAAAGTCAATAAAAGGAGGATCAACCTAACATGATGGAACTTGATAGGGACCAAGAAATGACCTCAAGAAAAGTGGGAATGGAGGAACATGAACTGCAAGACATACTAGAAAGGGAACATCTCGATTTAGAGAAGTTACTGGAGGTAGGAACTACTAGAGGAGTGGACTCTCTACTGCAAGAGGAATTTAACAGAGTACAATAGCTCCCCCTCTGGAGAACTCGGGCAAAGGGTTCTGGGGTAAAAATAAATCATGATAGTCAGGATAACGAAGGGGTCAAAACTATGGAGGCAACAAAGGGACAAGCTCCCAAGAACCTAGGAAGAAAAAGAGGAAGAAAAAGACAAAATAAGATGTTAATTGAATGTGGAAAACTCATGATAAACTCAAGTAAGATGAAAGACCTAACTAGTTATGCATTTACAAATATTTCTTAATGAAGCTTACAACATGGAATATTAGAGGTCTAGGAAGTAAAAGGAAACACCGAAATCTCAGCAATGGAATGAAGGAAGAAAAACCAGATTTGGTTTTTATCTAGGAAACAAAATGTTCTGTAGACAAAATAAGAGAGATACATAGCAAGTGGCTTATTAAGTATGAATATCTAGAAGTTAAAGCAGAAAAAACAGCAGGGGGGATTCTTACAATGTGGAACCCTAAAAAACATGGCATCCTAGATGCTGAAGCATCCAGGAACTACCTTTATGTGGTCATCCAACCTTTGGGGGACAAAGACGTTTATCTGATCATGAATGTCTATGGTCAACAAAAGCTTGAAGATAAATTTAAGCTCCTAACCTCTCTGTAGGAACTAAGAGAAAGACATATGGGCATCCCATGGATTCTGGGAGGGGATTTTAATATGATCAAATCTCTTTCAGAAAAAAAAATGGGACTAGATCTCTAGGTAGAGATTCCATAGATTTTCATAAATTCATTACGAATATGAGGATATTAGATATAGAAACCTCCAATGGAATCTTCACCTGGAACAATGAAAGGGGATGGGCCAGGGAAAATTTTAAGAACCCCCCCTAAATTTACATGTATAATAAATGGGCGAATCTCCATGGTATATAGGAAAAATGGAAGGCGATTTTATCAATAATATGATATGTATATATAATTTTTTGGCGAATCTCTCACCACGCATGGCGAATATTTTACTCAATTATAAAATCTTGTATTTATTGAATACACGATGAAATCATTGCATTTCTTTAAAATATCTTTTGAAATCAAAATTACCAAAATTACATATCGATAACCTAGTGGGTGTAAGATAAAATTTACCCGTGCCATTCACACAAAGCATGAGAAAAAACCTAATACTATATATAAAACCAAGAAAAATTCAAATTCATCACTTCTAGGGACCTCATAACCACCCTGCCAATACACAAGTATGTTCCTATTTGCAATTAGAAAAATTACCAAAATTACAATATGTTTACTCCACTTCTAGGGGCCTCGTAACCACCTTGCCAATACACAAGTATGTTCCCGTTTGCAATTAGAAAAATTACCCAAATTACAATCTGTTTACTCCAGCATATGTTGGAAAGTTATAGAAGGATAACTAGTGCAATCAATCCATTCCTTTTAGCCCTGGATTTGTTTCAGTTTAAAACAGAAGTATACAAATATACTTGTCCAATGTCTATGCTTTAACCATTCACCTTAAGATGTTTTTACAATATAATTTCCTAAGTCTATTTAATATCTTCATTATCATAAAAATCAACCTATATCCATCTTAACTCCACATCTACAGCTCTTAGGGGGATGAAATGTATTTATCCCTCTGATCACTTGGTAGACCCAGTATTAAGATGGATCTAAGATAGAATTTTCCCTTTAAATAGTTTATGCTCACATGAATACCATGGGTCAAATACCATGGTTATCATAAACCTGGAGCTAATAAATTACTATTAGTAATTTATAAAAATTAATAAAATTAATAGTTGATTTTTATTTTATTTTTATTTTAACCAAGCTAAAATGTTTAACATACATTAAATTACAACATCCATTTTTACTCTTGATCGGATCAAATATTTTTTCACTCTATGCTAGTTTGCATATCACGGTATTTGATACCTCTCGGCGGTTAGTAGATCCAGAGTAAAGATGGATGTATTCTGGTTTAATTTCCCCATTTAAATAGGCTACATTCCAAGTGAATACCATGGGTCAATACCATGTGCCATTTTTATTTTTATTAATACTAATATTAGGGTTAATAATGTTTTTTTGCATGGTATTAAT
>APFE030021697.1:64890-95811 GCA_000404065.3 Pinus taeda
AAAAATGTTTTATTTATTTACCATACTTCTCATTTATTTATATTTTTATTAATCTACGATACCTCTTTTATAAATATGGTATTTGGGCCATAGGATTCACTTAAATAAAAACCTATTCTTGAAAATGGGCGAATGGATTCACTTAAATAAAACCTATTCTTGAAAATGGGCGAATGGAAGGTTGTAACTCCTAATTTCAAGGGCTAAATTTACCTTTTTTACCCTCTCCCTTAAAATAAGGTGGGCTATTTGAGGTGAATTGTAAAAATGTACTATGATACAAAATATTCGCCCACTAAAAATTTAAAACCCCTTAATTTCGCCAAAAGGCGAACATTCACCCCTAAAATCACCCCTAGGATGGGCTACTCAAGTGGCCTCTAAACTTAATAGATTCATTATCTCTAAGGACCTTATCCTCTCAGGCCTTGACTTTTCAGCCATGATTCTCCCTTTTCGAGGCTCAGACCATTGGCCCATTCAATTAGAAGCATCCTTTGTAGGAACGCTAAGAAATAGACCTTTTAGATTTGAAAATATTTGGCTTACCCACCCAGACTTCAACAACAATATTGAAAAATGGTGGATAGAAGATTTGAATGTTCAAGGTACTGAAATGTTCCTTCTGCAACGGAGGCTAAAACAAATCAAACTCAGGCTTAAAGATTGGAACAAGAGTTAATTTGGCAATATCTTCAAAGCAAAAAAAATAGTTGAAGGAAAGCTTCAAGAAATTAACCAGGAGCTCATCACAAAGGGATTCAGGAGGGTAAGAAGCAGGTTGATTCACTTCATCACGAATCGGAAGGATATTGTAAGTAAGAGGAAATCTTCTGGAAACATAAATCTATAGTTTAATGGTTAGAGGAAGGAGATAGGAATACAAGGTTTTCTCACAGATCCACTATGGGTCATCGATCTCATAACAGGATTCTAAAACTAAAAGATATGCAAGGAAAACAACTCAATACCCACCAAGAAATAGAATCTACTCCAGTTCAACATTTTCAAGGCATAGCAGAGAAGCCCCTCATAGATAGAGCACATTTTATCAATGACTTCACTAAACACATTCCTAGGCTTGTGACAAGAGAAGATAGTTTTATTCTTAACAGGCCAGTGAATGAAGATGAGGTTAGTGAAGTCATCAAAGAAATGAAAAATGGGAAAGCTCCTAGCCCGTATGGTTTTAATGCTGACTTCTTCAAAGCATGTTGGAACATAGTCAAGCAAGACATTTTGGAGGCGGTAGAGAACTCAAGGAAAAACAAAATTGTTTTGAAAGCGCTCAAGACCTCTTTCATAGCCTTGATCCCAAAGCAGGAAAATTCTATGACACTAGATAGATTCAGGCCCATAGCATTATGCAATGTGGTGTACAAATTTATTTCCAAAATAATCACAAGTAGGCTTAAGCCCCTTCTTCCAACTCTAGTGTCAAAGGAGCAAACAGGATATGTGGAAGGTAGACAAATTCCAATAATATCATTCAAGCTCACGAAGTGATCCACTCTTTGAAGAGTAATAAGAAGCTAGGCATGATCATACAACTTGACCTTGAAAATGCTTATGACAAGCTTAGTTGGGCTTACATTAGGGAAGTTCTAAAATCTTATGGCTTTGACCATAACTTGATAAGATGGGTAATGGCCATCATTTCCACCTCAAGCTTTTCAATTCTGTCGAATGGCTCACCATCCAAAACCTTGAACCCTACAAGAGGTCTTATACAAGGAGATCCACTCTCACCCTTCCTCTTTATTCTCATGATGGAAGGGCTGGGAAATGCAATTAAAGCTGCTAGAGTAGAAGGCAAAATCCAGGGGCTCAAACTCACCATGAATGGGAATTCTTTGACTCACCAACAATTTGTGGATGACACCATGTTGTAGGGTACTCCTATGGTCAAAGAAGCTCTTACATTGAAACAAATTCTGAAAGACTTTGCTTTGGTTGCAGTTACTGAGGTAAGCCTAACCAAATCAAATATTTTCTTTTTTAATACTGATAATGCTATACAGAGAAACCTCACTAGAATTCTAGGTTTTCAAATAGAAGTATTACCCTCCAAATATTTGGGAGTTCCTCTAACAGACAGACCTCTAAGCAAGATAGTTTGGGAGCCCATTATTAATAAACTTCAGGACAAAATTCAGAAATGGACAAACAAGGCTTTGAATTTGGCAGGAAGACTAGTGCTTACAAAAGCCATCCTACAGACTCTTCATATTTTCATATTTTCAGCACTTTTATCTCCTAAAGAAGTGATGCAATGCATTAGAAATATTCAAAGAGATTTTATTTGAGGCAGAGGGGAAGAGAAAAAGAAATGGGCTCTGATAGCCTGGGAAAATATCTGTAAACCTAAGACACATGGAGGTTTGGGACTAGATGACCCTGAAATCCTAAACAGAGTTTTGGGGGCTAAACTCTGGTGGAGATGGCTAAAGGAATCAGATGCCCCTTGGGCCAAGGTTTGGAAATAGAAATATGCAAACAATTGGCAAGAAAGGGAGCTCATTAGAATGTTTGGAATAATCAAAGGCTCCCACATCTGGAATAAACCTTGGGAGAATAGAGCTATTATTCAAAAACACAATTTTTGGGAAATCAGAGATGGAAACTTTGCTTTGTTTTGGGAAGATAATTGGCAATAGGAATCCAAACTGCTAAGAGAAGAGTTTGACAATCTTAAGAATGATACCAATGACAAAGGATTACACAGGGTTAATGACTTTTGGGAGCAGAACAAAAATGAAGGAAAATGGAGAGTATGGAAGACTCTGTTATACAGTGAGGACTCCCCATTGATGCCCCAGGCAGAAACTCTCACATATATCTTGGAATAGAGAAAGATTCCGATTTCAAATTCTTCTAACGAACTGAGATGGGGCAGAAACAATGAAGGTAACTTTAACCTTAAAGAGGCCAAGTGAATAGCCCTTAGGCTTGACTTCCCAAACCCTGATATGGTCTAGAAGGAGCTATGTAAGAATCAAATTTGGATGAAAATCAAACTGTTCATGTGGTTGGTGCAACATAAAAAATATTAACTTGGGAAAACCTAAGGAAAAGAAGGGTAATTGGGCCATCAAGATGCCAGCTTTGCAAATTATAAGAAGAAACTATGGAACACCTTCTCAACCTATGCCCATTCACCTCTATCTTATGGAATTGGGTAGTTTCAATCTTCAGAGAGTCTAACAGGGACATTGGCAGCATCAAAAGCACATTGAGGAATTGGAGGAGTAATTTCTCTGCTAATAAGATCATCAAGAAAGCTTGGGAACTCGTTCCTGGCTTTCTGATTTGGGATGTGTGGAAAGAGTGCAACAATAGAATCTTCAAAAACAAGAGTGGTTCTTCCCAGAGCATTATGGATCAGATCATAGGATAGATTAAAAAGACCATTGGTAGCCTTATAAAACCTCCCCTGAGAACCAACCTCATGAACAAGATAGGCAGATTCTGTTCCAGTTGGGCCTTCAAGGGCTCTTTATCCAGGGAATAACCAAGAATGTAAGTCATATATTAGCTGATAAGGATCTCTGGCAACCCCCCCCCCCCCCCCCACCAGATATATGAAGTGCAATATTGATGGGGCCTCAAAAGGAAACCCTAGAATTACTGGATATGGAGGAGTAATAAGAGATGACCAGGGATTAATAAAAGCCATCTTTCATAGTCATCTGGGTAAAGACATTAATAATATGGCAGAGCTCATGGCCTTGGAGCAATGCCTAGGTATCTTAAAGGACTCAAACTTACATAATACCATAATTGAAGCTGATTCTAAACTAATAATCAACTCAGTCAAGAAAATACGCAATGGATCAGTGCCAAACAAAGTTTCGAAACACTGGAGATTACTGCAAGTCTATCATCTTATTCAATCTCACCTGTGCACCATGAGAACCCTTACGTTCACTCATGTGCGAAGAACTACCAATAGGTTAGCAGATATTATGGCTAATGAGGGCGTTCTATGTGCCAAAAGCAATAAAATATATCAATGGTCAAATACTCCACATGGTCACTTGAGGGATGAGTGCCACAAACAAGCATCAACAGACAAGGAGATCTACCGGAACATAGGAAATTAGCAGGATGAGGTATAAGCAGGGTGTTCTGCATGTACAAAGGACTTTTAGTCAACATGAGTAAAAACTTGAGCAGGAGGCCAAAAGTGAACAAAGGGGTTTACTCTGTTTATTGAACAGGGATATGGTAGAGGAATTCTACAGTTTTCATTTTAACAAGTGGGAAACTACTTACATAACGAGTCTACAGTTGAATAGGAGGGAAACTATTAATAGAACAATTATTCAAAGCCTTTTAATGTTTAGTGTCGAGAACTTCACTAAAGAGTTGGTAGATCAACATAATCATGAAAATATAATACACTTCACACAACAAAATGCTCGGTGGTTAACCCTCCATTCTGACCTGAAATGTATTTTAGATTTAACTCTATAAGACTTCGGGTCCAAAGGCGTAGTTAAGTTCCACACTAGTTGGAGAGGCTTTTTGTGTCCACTTGCATTTGGTACATTTCGGGTGGATAAAATGCCCGAAGGTTACCAATCCATTCAGACCCAATATGGATTTTAATGACATTTTATTATAATTTCGGTTCTATTTTTGGCATTATAGTGTGAGCATGTTGTTCACCTAATATTTGACTAGACCATTAGATCTGAGAGGCATGATTGAACAACCGTGTTTGGGCTCGAGGCTTGGTGTGTGGGCTTGAGGAATGGTGTGTGGGCCCGAGGCATGATCTGTGGGCCTGAAGCTTGGGCTTGGCTTTAGCTTGGGAAATTGTGCCCTTTTTGTATATTATGTATCTTTTATTTGAATTGAAATAGAAGGACCTACGCTTGCTTTAGCAAAAAAAAAAAAAGATAAAACTTATGAGTGAGTGATACCAAATGAGGTTGAAATGATTCCTTTTATAGCCTTGTCAAGGGGTCAAATTCCCTCCTTAATATCTAATTGAGGATCACAGGGCCGACTTATACTCTTGGAGATTATTGGACTTTGTAGGCTAAAAAATAATTAGTTTTACAATTAAAAATTGCCCAGAAAGGTCTTATAAACATGATGTTGACTCATTTGACTTGTGATAATAAATCCTAAGACTTAACAAACACTAGAAGCACATATAACATCCTTTTACCTAAAAGACCATTAATAATGAGCATGAAACCCATTCTTTATTAATAGTAATTTCATTTTTTTTCTTGTTGGTTAAATAGGATACATATTGAAATGAGTACAACAATTATGAAGACCAAAACTAGTTACATTTATTAATACTCCCTGTTAACTAGGGAGGTATTCGTAATTGTATTATCAACACAACATCATATCTCAAACTGAAGAGTTCTCAAGAAGAGTTGGATTGATAATTCATATTGTAAGCATCATCATTATGACCAGCATCATCCCTGAGGCATAACTGGATAAGCTCTTCTTTATTCAATAACATTATGCTAGGAGGCTTTATATATGATACCTCATTGCCTCTCTAAGGTACATTACCCATCTAGATATCCACAAGGTATGTCCTTTTAGGACAATTTTTATCTTGGATATCCATACATGAGTCCTCAAATAATATCGGTCCTCCCTAACCACTCTTCTCTTGGATTCTTATCCTATCCTTAAAGAGTGCCACTCTCTTTCTCTTCATGGAAGTTATGTCCTCAAGGAAACCAATGATGCTTATCCAATCATCTTTCATTCTCTCTTCACTGCTTGAAGAAGAGAATGCACATGTCATATCAAATATCACTCCATCTCAAACCGAGAGGGCATCCCTATTCTCCCTTAATCTTGAGATTAAAACCATGATCCTATTTCAGGAGATTCCTTTTTACTCCCTCTTAACACCAAAGGATATTCTAGAAATCTTTTCAATAATGTAAGCCAACACCACAAGTCTTAGTGTTTGTCTTCATTAGAGTATTAGCTACTAGTTATCTATAGCTGTCACGATCCCTCTTTCCTTTTATATCATTTGTATCAATATTTTTTTCTTTTGAGGTTTCATGGATCCATATCCACTCTTCATTCTTGTGATAGGATCCAAGTCAGCTGCCTTTCTTGCCACTTTCCATCTTTGACATGAAGGAATTTTATTGATCCTTCACAACGACCATAGATTTTTCATGAAAGTAGTCTCCTTTTACCTTTGGGTTATATTATTACACATTTACCCTTTCAATCCCAAGATGGACTCATATTGACTTCATAGTTTCCAGGTAATAGTTATTGAGCTTCCCTCAATTCTCTTCATTCATGCAATTGACCTTGCCTCAACTATCATCATGTATTCCTACAAAATCCTTTTCCCTGGTAGCCAAAAATAATAAGATAGCAAGATAACCAAACCATAAATGAAATATACATACGTCTCCATGGTGACCTTCTTCTTCCATCAACCATATCCACTTGATATTTCCTTCTTTCATGAGAGTACCCAAGGATCAAACTTGATTAGCAAGTTGCATCTCTTCTTCTGGAAATTATACTAGATGTTAACCAATACATATTTTAGAGAAATTCCTAATCCTTTATACATTCTTAAGGAGGGCACATTCTATTTAGCGTCATAAATACTTAAAGCATATCTTTATAACAAATTCCATTTCACAAGGTTCTCATATACATGAATCTTATCCAAAATTTTATTTCCCATGCTTCTTATCCAATCATCTAGCTATCCACATATTTCACAAAAAAAATATATATCTTGGCCCATTGCAATCCTTCACCCATTTTTACCAGCATGATTCCACATTACATAGATTACATATTATTATTTTCATGATGATTTTCCTAAGGAAATTCAAAATGATGGTCCTTCCAGGATCTTGATGATCAATTTCAGTAAGATGACAACCTCTAACATAATGTTAGATAATACATAGATGAACACTATGCAAAGTGCTTTAACATTCTATCCTATATGATCTCTACCAAGAAACATAATCATAAAAACATGATATTATCATATTCGTATATCCTATGATGCTTACATAAAACATATCATATCATATATATATATATATATATATATTTATATATATATATTTATATATATATATATATATATATATTATATTATAATATATATATATATATATATTCCTAAACAACCTAGAAGATAGTGAACCTTCTTTATTAGCAGATATCCTTTACTTCGTCCTTTTCTTCCTTCTTCTCAAGTTCTCCCACAACATCGACTACATGAGCTCCACTCTTATCCTTTCCCTTATTGTTCTTTTTTATTGGAATAGTCTCTTTTGTAATGTCCAAATTCTTGACACTTGAAGCATTGAACCTTTGACATATCTTTCTTCTTGGACTTACCAAACTTTCCCTTCTTCATCTCCTTGACTTGAGCTATAAAAGCTTGAGTTTGCTCATCAAATTCAATATCATCCTTAACCTTGATCCTAGATTCTTTCAGAATGCATTGTGCCCACAACTCATCAAAGGGAGTTGAATCTTTATTTTAAAAGTTGCTTCATTATGGTGGAAATGTATTTAGAACGTGTGGTCTCCTTTGAATCAATGATTGGTTCCCCTAACCCTTTCAAATGGTCTCTTAACTAGAAGACTCTCATGACGAAGGATACCATATCATCATCCTTTAATTTATTCATTCTATATAACTTGTTTGTAAATACATATTTTGATATGTTGTACTTACGAAGTACAAATTCACTAGCTTGTCATGCATTTCCTTGGATGTCTTTAAGTTTGCCACAAAAGGAACAAGAGAATCCTTTATTAATTCAATTATGATCATTTTTTCCCTTACTTCTCCTTTCTTGTACTTTTATAGTCCTTACGTCCTTTCTTTTGTTGGTTCAATAATTTCTCCAGTGGAAAATTCCCTCACTTCTTGTTCTGTCGGTAAGTCAATCGTCTCCTCCTATGCTAGATAGTTTACTGCCCCAATGAGCTTGTTTCTCTCCTTGCAGAAAGAACTTACATGACTTGAAGGTTCATCCATTTATAATGATGTCTCTGACCTTCTTAATGGCTTCAAGATCCTTGAGGATACTTCATTGAAAGATGATCCTTTAACATTCTTCCAGCATCAGCTTCCAAGTTTGATGCCTTCCAAGTAGAATTAATTTTACGAGACCAACACCCTCCTTGTGATATTTGAGGTAGTCCTTGATCTTCTTCAATGTAGAAACCCTAGATCAGAAGATCCTCTACCAACAAGTATTCAACTAGATTCCTTAAAGAAATAATCTTGTTTGTAGTTCCCTTCATTAAGCTTTGAGAGATTCCTCTTTCCCTTCCCCCTTGACAAGTAACTTCTTCTAGTGTCCTTTCAACTTCCTTTCTCACCTTAGCTTTGATACCATGTTATAAAATGTAAGGTGGTAAATATTATATTTTATTTTCTGTATCCTTAATACTTGCTTGTGGATCTTTAGTTATATTATTATTGTTCTTTAGTTATATCTTTTAATCAAACAATATCAAGAAATGATAACAACAAAAGAGGACATAGATGTAGGATCTCATATAGGTAAAAACCCCTCTGAGGGGAAAACCCCTCCAAGGGGAAAACCCAAAAACTCTTCTCTTCTTATAACTTGCTTCAAATGAGATAGATTAACCTAATTTTTAGACCAATTCCTTCTCCCAGTACCAAGTTAGCCCTTCCTATAAACCTTTCTGCTTCTTCTTTGCAACTTCAACCTACCAACAATTACCTAGCTACACAACCTGCAAATTCAAATTCCCATCTACTGCTACTTGAACTGCAACTTCAGCCCAGCTATGTTGTCCTTGCAACTTCTTGAAAATCCTAATACAGTGTCCTTTAGAGACCTACTTATATCAATAAGGTTCTTGAAGGTCAACGAGGACTAGAAAAGGGTTTTCCCTCTTTCAACTACAAATTATGTACTTCTTCCTCGAGTAACTCAAACCTACAATATCAGCCTCCTACAATCCAACAACTCCATATTTTTACATGTGTGATAGAGATAGACCTCAGAAACAAAAAATATCCTCCTCCCATCTTCTCTTAGACTTTCACTCTCCTTTTCCCAGCTTCCCAACTACATATCGAATAATTCCCTTGATAGATAAAACTTATGAGTGATTGATACCAAATAAGGTTAAGCGTCTTCCTTTTATAACCTTCTCAAGGGGTTGAATTCCCTCCTTTAGTCTGACTTGAGCATCCAAGGGTTGACTTGTACTCTTAGATATTCTAGCACTTTCTAGACGAAAAAATAATTATTTTTACGATTACAAATTTCCCAAAAGGGACTTATAAACATGATGTTGACTCCTTGGACTCATGACAATAAATCCTAAGACCTAACAAACCCTGGAAGCACGAGGAACATGCTTTTACCTAAAATACCATCAATAATGAGCATGAAACCCATGCTTTAATAATAATAATTTCTCTATTATTTTTCTTATTTGTTACATAGGATACATATTGAAATGATTACAACAATTATGAATATTGAAACTAGTTACATTTCTCAACATGAAGATAATATGGGGAAATAGACACTGAGAAAGAGAAAGGGAGAGATATGGGGATAAGTTGTGAGGGGGAGAAATGCATAGATATAAGTGAGAGAGAGGTGGGGGAAAGGGATGGGAAAAACATAGAGGGAGGGGGGAAGGGGGGGAGGGGACAAAAATAGGAGGAAGATAAAGATGAAAAAGGGGAGAAGGAGGGGAATGTTGGAGAAGGGAGAGAAAGGGAGAGTTGGGAAAAGAGTAAGGAAATGGGAGAGAGGGAGAAAGAGTGGGGGAGTGTACATGAGAGAGAGAGAGAGAGAGAGAGAGTGAGGTTGAGAGAGGTGTGTGTGGTGTGTATGTGTAAGGGATAGAAAGAGGTGAAGGGAGAGGGTGATAGGGATGAAGAAAGAGGAGGGGGGGAGATAAGGGGAGTGAGAGAAAAGGAGGAAGTGGGGGAGATTGAAACAAGGAAGGAAGGAGAGAGAGAGGTAAAGGATGAGGAGGAGGAGAGAGAAATAGATGAAGAGATAGAGGCGAAGATGATATGGGGGTAGTGGATAAGGGAGACAGGGAGAGTGGGGGAAGGGAAAGAGTGGGAGTTAGAGATAGGAAGAGGGAGAGAAGGGAAGAGAGCGAGTTAGCATGCAATAGTGGGAGATAGAAGGAGAGGGAGAGTGGCGGTAAATAGAGGGGGATATATCTTACCCATTACTCTCTCTCTCGTATTTCTTCTCGCTATACCCTCTAGCTTTGTCTCTATCTCCCTCCCGTTCTCCCTATCTCTCTATTTTTATTTCCCCCACACTCTATCTCCATATATATCTCCATGTGTATAATTATCTCTATATTTCTCTCACTTTTTCTACCTTCTTCATCTCTCTCTCTCTCTCTCTCTCTCTCTCTCTCTCTCTCTCTCTCTATTTATCTCTATCTCTCTCCATCCCTCCACCTCTCTCCCTCTCTCCCCCACAATCACTATCTATATCTCTCACTCTTCCTCTCCCTTCCTCCCTCCCTTACTCCTGAAATCCCTCCATCACAAAAACTCCCATCCAAATTTATATATCTCTCCTTCTCTCTCTTGGTGTCCCTTGTTTCCTTCTCTCCCATGACCCTCCTCTCTCTCCTCCATCCCTCTCTCCATCTCTCTCTTTCTCTTTCCCCACTTCCTATCTCTCTATATATCTCCCTTGCTCCCTCATTGTCTCTCACCATCTATTCCCCATCTCTCCCTCTCTCCCTTCGCAACCCTATTTCTTTATCTCTATCATTTTTCAAGCCCCACTCACAATCTCTCTCCCCCCATCTTTTCCCATCACTCACCAAAACATTTCTCACCATCCTCCCTCCCTCCCTCCCCCTCTCTCTCTCTCTCTCTCTCTCTCTCTCTCTCTCTCACACACACACACACACACACACACACACACACATCCCCTCTATCCCTCGCTCCCCTCCCCCCAACCCACCTCAACCATTTCCAATGTATTAAATTTCCTAGTAGCAATACATGCATGTCTTTCTAGTGGAAGGAGTGCATGTGTTAGTACTACTAAGAATGCGTGCGCATTTTTAACACTAAGAATGCATGATTTTTTCGACCACTAGGAAGTCATGTACATTTTTATCATTAGTAATGGGCACACATTTTTTTGAATTTAAATTACTTTAGGTGGGAATCTTACATGTGCGATGAGTTGGTTGCTTCTAATATACGTTTAGGATCACAAACTTAGTTTTGGGTACAAATATATAAATATGAAATAAAAAAAGACAATTTTTGAGAACACACACACGACATTATTTTTCCTCTAAGAAAAACAAATCTATTATTTATCAAACTATAGAAACATCAATTTTGCATATTCTAAATATTTATTATTTAAAATAAATTAATAGCTTTTTTAATATAGCTTTTGTTTTGACATACGTCAAAATATTAAAATACGTCCCTCTTCTATTTCCAATATCTTTCTTTTTAAGTTTAACCATTTGGTGCACTAGGGGACATTAAGACAAACAATATTTGAAAAAAATTGTTTGATAATGATAAGATCATTTTAGGTTGTACGAATAGAAGGCCTTGTAATTACAAGGATATAATAACTTCATAATTACATAAATCAAATTAAATTAATGATCATCAATTTTTTAAAAATAGTTGTGCACAAAACTTTTTATTCTTTACTCTTTTACAAGTTTTTGTAGCAAGATTCTATCCGTTAGGTACTCAAAGGGATGCATTATATGCATCAAACATAGGTAAATACAATTTCTAAATGAAAATTATATATTCTAAAAGACAATTCATTTATCCACATTTCATCTTTTTACACCATCTTCAAATTCATTGTGTAAGTACCTCTAATCATTCCTCAAAATTAACATATTAATGTTTTTTGAAATCTTGCATTAACACTAATCATGAAACCATCGTAAACTTGCACACCACCCATGTAATATTATAAGTGAGACATGGAATTTCTCAATAATATTAGTGAATTTCATATATGAATTGAAACAAATCTTATTGTTATCTCATCAATGAATACAATATACTAACAACTTAACCTTTTTTCTTCACAAGATCCATTAATTAAATGAATTCTTATTTATGTTTTGAGCCTAAAGCCTAGTCCATCTTTAGAACATTGTCAAAAGATAGAATCTCAACATATCACATGCAACAATCCATGCGGAAAGAATAACAACATTTTTCGAAATGGCCCAACCTACACCTAATTAAAAATATATGTTTTTACATTTAAATACAAATAAGTGAAATAAACTAAACTTTTCAAAATAAATATAAAATAAAAACAAATGTTTATATATATATATTATATATATTATTTTTTATTTTCATATTTCAATAATGAGTATTTTTAGTGATATTTATCTCTTTTGAAATTAAAAATTTACCAATTGATAAACAATTGTAATTGTAATGCACTTAAATTAATTCCCAAACAAATATAAATCTTTAATAAGTTTGATCCAAAAATTCAACCATATGTCATCATTTTTTAGTTTTTTTACTTTTAAACCATCTACTAAAACAATCATACCGATTAATGGCAAGAAAAATAGATAGACATTAAATCATAAAAAATTAACTACACTGTAATATTATATTATTATATATATATATATATATTATATATATTATATATATATATATATATATAGATAGTAGATAGATATATTATTTAAGCATGGATATTTACTCTATTTTGTCATGAAGATTCTTAACTTATAATAGACTTTGCTACAATTTCAGATATTACTAATACTATATACCAAAAAAGTTGTAACTCATGTTTATATGGCAATTTTTTTAATTAATCAATTTAATTAAAATTATAAAAAGGACATAACTACTTTTGAGATAATTTTTTAACTTTTGATTTGTGACTGCTAGAAAAAATAACATAAAATACTTCATTGAAGCTAAATCTCTACCATCTACCTAATAATTAGTGATAATTAAACCTTTAGATCCATCTTAACTCCAGTTCTATCCATCAAGTCTATCCAGATGCAAAACACTTTTTTTAGAGAAAAACTTGAGGATATTTTTACACCTCGAAATAATCTCTCCAGGTACTTGATAGAAGTGAAATTAAGATAGATCTAGGCTAATTTAAGATAATACATATTTAAAATGAAAAAATGAAATTAAACAACAAAACAAAACACATTATATAATTAAAAGTTGTAAATAATTCAATAAAATTAAAATTGAACAAAAATATTTTAGAACCAATTAAAGAAAAAATTTCAATTTTATTATAAATTATTTGTATAAACATTAACATTATATATATTTTTTATAACATCCTTAACATAATCATAAAGCATAACTTTTTACAACCTCCCTCACATATTCACATACTAAGTGTAAACCACCCCTCAATGAAATTAAAATTCTAGAAACCATAGTCAATTTATAAACACATATATTGATATAATTATTATTTACATTTTATTATCATCAATTTATAAACAAATATATTAACATAATCATCATTTACATTTCATTATCATCAATCTATAAAATATTTTTTCTTTTAACCGCTTAAATAAACTGATTGGAAAAAAATTATTTAAAAACAAGTAAAATATAACTGTGATAATAACCACTAAAAACCAATAATATAAATTTATAATTTAAAATGGAGAGCATAAAATATTTTATATTCATTTGCTTGAAAAACACTACTGACGTTATGATTGATCCATTCTATCTATTTTGTTATAAGGTTTTTTTAAAGAATAGTTGGTGCATGCGCGTTAATGATTTCTACTTTCCTTTAAAAGAAATGTTCATCCCTATATAACTCAAATTATACATTCTTCCTAAAATAGCTTCAATCCTATGGATATTGACATTGAAAATTCATCTTTCCAGATTTACCACATTAAACACCATTCATGTATGTTTTCTGAATAATTTTCATAAATTACAATGCATGTAAATTACATTGTATTTTATTTATATTTTGATTTTGTTCTTAGGAATATTTGACATACGTTTTTTTTTTAAATTGACATAAATAAATTATTTTTAAAAAAATCGTATGTTATTTATTTAAATCAAACAAATGTTGAAACTTCTAACAGATTTACAAAACAAATAATATAAAAAAATAATATTGCCCAAAACAAATAATATAGAGAAATAATATTACCCAAAACAAATAATGTAGAAAAATAATGTTGCCAAAGTTTATTGCTAGAAAAATAATGTTAGAAATAATGTTACACAAAACAAATAATGTAGAAAAATAAAATACTGTTACACAAAACAAATAATGTAGAAAACTAATTTTGCTAAATTTTAGTGCTACAAAAATAATGTTAACCAAAATGTATGGTTAAATATCGGATAAATATAATAATAAATAATTTATTTATTATTCAGAGAATTCATTGAAATTTCAATTTCCATTTTCTTAACATAAATTCATAACACTTAAATTATATTTTTCGACCAATCTTAGTTTTCTTTCCCATTATTCTCCTTTTTCCCAATAGATATTTGAGAGGTTTTTTGCCAATTAATTTTCATATTGAAGCAAAATGTTATACTTAAATATTAAACATATATATAACCATCATTTTATTTATAACTACCAATAACAAATGTCATACATTTTTCTTCCATTATCTACTTACAGTAATCATATAAAGGGTTTTTATTACACATAGGCATCCACGTATATATACAAATATAAATAATCATTCACCTCAATATGATCCATAGTACGCATGAATCTTAAAAATAATGAAAAGTGATGTTGTTGAGTGTTATTACTAAAAAAGCTTCTTAATAATCCCATTTTGGTGAATGTATACATAGACCAAACATACAAATGCATTTATTTTATGAAGGTTGAAAATATTTTATTATTTATTCAAAATGCATTATATAATAAAATATATATTTATTTTTATTTTAATCTTGGCTACGGATGTAAAATATAAAATGGAAAAAAATATTTAAAATATATATGATATAACAATTTCATAAAAACAAGAGGAATAGTTGTGATGTAGCATAGTTCTTGCTTTTACCACTAATTAATCCATAAGGGAGTGCTTGTTGTGTATTTTTATTTTGCATTTTCAATATGGCGTTATAAAGCTACTCTTACACAAATTCTTTCATTTCTGGATAACTTTTTCAGCACATCGAGTCTTTTTCTTGTATTTATGTTATTAAATCTTTATTCGAGAGTGTTTTTCACACTTACATTTTCTCACTATTGTCATCTCCACATAGCTTATTGCCTGCCATTAGTAATCATTTTGTCTTTTGTTCATAATTATTATATGTTTTAGCTAAAATAAATTAAAAATATATTGTTAAAGGATAATAGTGTGGAGCATCTACAATTGTGTGTACAATGATTCAAGAGTGTTTTTTGCACTTGCAATTTCTGGTTATTGTGACCTCTGTATAGAATTTTCACATAATTAGTAATGTTTTGCCTATTGTTCATAAATATTGTATGTTTTAGTTAAAATAAATTAAATTAAAACTATTTATTGCTAAAAAATAACATTACAAAGCATTTACACTTATCCACATGATGATCCTTACAAAACAAGCTCATCAACTAAAAAACTAAAAAAATACAAACGTGAAATTAGCAAAGGTGAATTGTTAATGTGGGATTCGTATTTTAATTTTATCATTATCCATTTTCTATATATCGTTATTACCATTTCCATAGATGCATAATGACCTTGTAACATCTTATTTCGAGTCTGCAAAGATTTGTTTTCATAGCTATTCCTCTTGTCATTTAAGCTCTCAAGCTTGCATTGTATGTACTTGTGTATTCAACTAACTGAATTAAAATCAATATCAAAATGCATTATAATTAATGCTCCTCTACATTTTCCTCATTTTGCACAAATTTAGTAGAGAAATTTGTTCTCTGCATAACCTCAACACATGAATAACCATCTCCACATAGCACCGTCCCTAGATAATAATTATAAAGTTCATTTTTGGGAAGAAGCTTTCAAGCTTTCATTGTGTGGTTGTCCCCTCTGCCGCTATTTACTTGATGATCTTTGCATAAACCTTTTTAGCCTACGTTCGCATTAAAGAATTTTATTGATAATAGTTTAGTACTGAAAATGAATAATTTATGCTAATATTATTGATAATATTTTAATTGTGAATAACTAGGTATACGTGAGGAAGTGCATATGAGATGTATTTTGTGGAGGAAGCTTTCAATGTGTGGATCGCCTCACTTAGCACAAATGATCCAAATTTATGCAGGAATGAAATGACATATAGTTATAAATAGAAACACAGGGATACAATGAAAGAAAAATTTCAATTCATTAATAAAAAAGTACCAGAAACAATTCACATGAAGAATGGAAATAAACTAGCTCATGCAATGGTAGCTTACCTTTGCGAAGATATGTGGTAGCTACATGCCTTCTGAACTATGTTACAATGTCGCTCGAAGGTCTTTTTATCATTAAGAAACAATTCGAAACCCTAAACATCCAAAAACCTAACCCTAAGATATGAAGTGCCAAAATTTTGTGGGCCCTATTGTTGTTAGTTGGAATGTCAAATTCTCAAGGTCGTAAATTTGGCATATGATCTATCTTTGGCTATCCTAGTACCTCACTTTGAATATATCCAAAAGGAAGCCCAAAATAATTGTGGAAATTAGAATTACATTTTTCAATCTCTTTGTTTTCCTAAAAAACATCATTTAGGCCCTCAAAAGAACTCCAGAAGTTTAGGACCCGAAAACTACCAAAAATTGTAAATTATGTTACAATTAAGGAAACTTAAAGAGACATTCCGAAAGAAACAATTTTGCGGATCCAATTGGAATAGGTGAGTGGCCACCAATATCCACTTGGATCAGTCCTCCCCCCTTAGGAAGCAATGGTCCCCATTGCTTTGATTTCCACCGTGAGATGGGGAAATTTCTGCTAAACTTGTTCCCTAGTGAGCCACTTATCCAAGTGCAAGAGTCGGCCAACTTTGATAACTCAATGCAGTTGGCTCCTCTGTGTGTGAGTGTTCTTGATCTGTGTGTCCATGATTTGATCAATTGTGGCATGTTAATGTAGTGCAAGTTGAGCATTATTGGTGTCAACTGCTCAACAATGTATGATGTGTCCTGCAATGGTGGAAAGTATGGCCGAAGGAAATTGATATTGAATATGGGGTGCAACCCAATGAATCAGGGGACACTAAGTTCAAAATTGTTGTCTCTGATAGCCTTGGTGATGGTTTAAGTCTCGTATCGGGGTGGTCGAAGCTTATGATGGGCTCCAACGAGGAACTCTTTCTGCATATGTAACTAAACTTTGTCACCCACCTAAAAATTATGGGGCACCTTATGTTGATCATGTCATTGTTATAGTGTTTTCTTCTCAAAGGTGTATGGAAAGAAGTCACCTAATACTGTGGATGACAAATAGTCTCAAAAATATAAATGGTTGCTAAACATTATAGATCTGCAAAAAATGATAGAGGCAAAACCTGTCAAAGTCCATAGCTATGCCACAATCATAGTTAAACAACAAAATGGAATAGTAATAAATGCAAGTAACTCCAATAATCCAATGGAAACCAGATATACAAAGAATAACACCTGTGAAGAGAACAAATAAATGTTACCAGCCCCCCTCTATGGGATGGATTCTTGGTTATCCTCAAGCTTCTTCAGCTTTTGTAGAGTCCCTCTCCTCTATAATGTGTAAAACCAGCAAATAAAATGTTTGAGATAAATGGGAACTCAAATGGAAAAGAAAAATGGTGTGCGACAGTGATAATAATTAGAGTTACAACAGTGAGTGCAATAATAAAAATAATCAAAAGTGAATAATGAATGTAAAACCCTTCTATTTATAAGAAATATTGATTTATCCTAGAATAATGAGCAATAATAAAATATTATTAACCCGATTCTAAAAATAACCACTTGGAATATTTTGTTATATTTGGTTAGGAGGGAAAAAGTATTTAAGCTTTTATTTAGAAATAATTAATAAATAAATGATTTATTTATCATCGCAAGAAATATGGTTAAGGAATAATAAACAAATAATGATTTATTTAATTATTCCTCAAGGATTTAGTCAAAATTGACAAGGAATAATAATTAATTAGTGATTAATTAATTATTCCTAGAGAAAAATAAGATAGTTAATAATTTATCTGTTTATTTTCCATAACTCGGTCAAATATGACAAGGAATATTAATTAATCAATGGTTTAATTAATTATTCCTAGAATATAATTAAATAAATGGTGATTTATTTAATATTTCTTGATGGGTCTAATTATAAATTAATTAGAAAATGTGGTTTATTAAGTAATTTCTCATAGTGAAAGAAATTTTATTATTGTAAAATTGGCCTTACATGGTGTACTTCAATCCATCTAGTAAATTAGGCTAGATGATCAATTTTTTGGTGATAACAATTGTTGTTTATATTAGCCATTGGATTTCTCTAGGATGTCATGAACTATTGGCGGATGTGCTAAATATGCTCTAAACATGGTGGCTTTATCACATTCGGATTGAATATGGGTAGATTCTTCTTATGTAGTTATGAAAGGCAGTGCAACATCAAGGGGACATAATCATTGAAATCCCAAGCCCACTTCAAAGGGGTTGTGGCTAGTCGAGCTATGGAGCAATTTGTTATAGTTGTGTTGCACATAGGGAAGACTCTCATCCCATGTCCACAAAAACTTAGAGTTTTACATGTGTAGTATGTGCACAATCATTTTGTTGATGACCTGTGTCTAGTCATCATTATGGGGGTGGAATTCAGTTGACTTGGTGAGCTTAGTATCCAAAAATGACCAAAGGCTCAACCAAAACATGGTTAGGATCCTATTATCCTGGTCTTATATAATGTTCTATGAGGTCCCAAAAATGTAACCACACTCATTCAAAGAAGATTCTAGAAGTGGCCTCAATTGTGATACTCTTCTTGTAGGAAGCCAATATGGCCATCTTAGAAAATTTATCGATGACCACAAATACACAGTTGTTTCCATGCTTCGTAGAAAGAAGTCCAGACATATAGTCCATGGAGATGGATTCCTAAGGTTGCCTAGGAGTAGGCAGAGAAGTATAAAAGCCTTACTTCTTAATAGTTGGCTTGGCAATTGTACAGGCATTACAGGATCTGATGTATTTTTCAATACCATGTTGGAGGTTTGGTTAGTAAAAATACTTCTATATTATAGCCACATTCTTTTCCACACCAAAGTGTCTTGCGACCCGATTGTAATGTACCTCCTAAATCAGCTTGGCACGCTCTCTTAAAGAAACACAAAGTTGGCCCAGGTAGCTTAATAATGCATCTTGGAGGTGGAAGTTTGGAACTTGCTTTCCATCCACTAACATCTGTGTTACACAGTATTTTTTCACCAACCCTGCATTGCTTGATCCTTGACACTACCGGTCTGTGTTATTGATATCTACTTTTTGTCATGTTGCAAAATATATGTCAGTGTCTTCCTTGTCATATCAAGAAGAATACCTCAATTCATTACTCCTAGAGCAGACCCTTTTTAACCTTTGTTTCTGGGTCGTCGTAGGTCATCAATTATTCTTGAAGATGACCAAGGCTGAACTAAGCCTAGCGACGTCATTGCACTATTCCTATGTTTCAATCGTGACGAGCTACTTTTAGCAATTTTTTTAACAAATTATCGAAGCTTCAGAGTGTGACAACTTCATGGGGGGTCCTAGGGTTGGTTGTTGGATCCAATGAGCTTGGCTCTCTCCTTTGGGATGGTTGTTCCACCCTTTGTACAACCTCCCGAAGGGATAAGCTCTTTCTCCAATACCTTATGGAGGCTCCTCCTCCTATAAATACCTCCTTGATGGCTGAGATCAGTTAGTTCATTTAGAGAAGGAGAGAGTTTGAGTAGAGTTTGGAAGTAGTTACTAATGTAACTTAGCCTGGGATAGTTTTGTGTGGATTTGGCTTGATTGTATGAGTGTTCTAGCATTGCATTTTTTCCTTTTGGGTAGGAGAGAGATTTTCATATTCTTGGGAGAAAATTCATGAGTGAATGCTTGTGGAGACATGCTGATAGGACCCTTCAAGCAGACCTACAATGTCAAGGCATGGTTGTAAGTTTTACTTCAACTCATATTAATAAAAGTGAACAATTTATTTTCTATATCTTATGTCAAAATTGCATATTGATAGCTTAAGGTTCCTTGACCTTTCAAGTGGATCAGTTTTGCTATATTCTATTATGTTTGTTGTTGTTCTCTGTATGTTGTTTTAGGTATAAAAGTGATTAGAAGAGAGTTGGAGCAATATAATGAGAACTTCATCAAACAAGGATTCGAAGGTAGGCCTTCATGACATTAACTATCTAAGGGAATTTGCTTTGATATTTTTCTTGCTATGACTAGACACGCTCTAGGGCTAGAGGGGTTTCCTTTTTCTGCAGAGGGAACTTACCTACTTCACAAGTTGGCAACCATACTAGGGATCTGTGTCTTTGTCTCTTGATTTGATTTTTCTTTGTTTGTTTATTGTCTCCTTTACTTTTTGGTATAATTATCCATATTATGGGTTGTTTGACTACTCTTGGTAGTCTTTCCTCTATCACAAGTGATAGGTCTGGCCTTTCCTCAGCTAAACTTTTAAATTTTTCCTTTGAATTGGGGTCATCACCTTTGATTTTAAGAGAGTCACGATGATAGTCGTGTCTGATCTATTTAATTAGTTGCGCTTTCTATAGCTTGGCACAATTAAATCGCCTCACAGTCACGACAACCTTCAAGATACACTTGACGTTGTTTCCTGGTGTACTTCTGCAATGATGTTGCAAGTTGCTACTTAAATGGGTGTGACTTTTCATTGTCAGTGCAGGTTGTTAGTTTGACGCTCACGGTGATTCTCGTAGGTTTTAATTTTGAAGTTTTGTTTTCTGATTGGCTAGTGTGTCCTATCCTTCCAAGCTTATCTTCTGCCTATTTATTTTGTGTCAAATTGTTGTTTGTTGGAATATTTGACTCTTGGTTTCATTCCTTTGAGATTTTTCCTTTTGAACTATGTGACCTGTTCACCTTAGGGTTTCTTGAAGCATTAGATTTCTCTTGAGTTGCTTGTTTGTTTGGACCTTTGAGTTGTGTTTGAAGTGATCCCTTTCTTTGTTTGAGGCTTTTCCTTATTGATTGTTCTTTCATCTTCCTGATTGGTATGTGACATTTGGTTATCAAAACTTTCAAGTAATGTTTGTTTGGTTTCCTTCCATCAATCTGGAATAGATCACATTGCTTCTCGATCAGTTCTAAAGCTTTCAAGTTTTTGAAAAAAGAAACATATTCTTTGTTTTAAGTCTTTGATTAGTTTCTGAGTGAAATGTTTCTCTTATTGAATGATTTCATTTGAAAAGGACTTAAAACTAGCATTGCTTTGAGTTTTACATTTGGTTGCTTATCATCTATTCAAAAAAACAAAATATCACATTCATTTGGCATTAGGAAATGAGAACAGTCATTTTCATTAGTAAACTATTGACATTAGAAGTTGAAAAGCAAAGGATGTATTTTTCATTTTCTTAATTAGATTGCTTGTAGGTTAGTGAAGTATAGAAGCATTTCTCTTTCCTCTTGATTGGTTTTCTTGGGAAATAATGAAAAGTACCATTCTTGCATTTGCTTGCTTGTTTCTTTGATTGCTTTGAAGTGAACCTCTCACTTTTATTTAGTTAGTTCTTCATTGAAAAGAAATGCTTTCTTTACTCATTTAGTTGCATTATAGGAGTTTTTGAAGATCCATTCAGTAGGGCCTTGAAACTGAGATCTAATTCAAGATAAACTGCTAAAATTTATGGAATTAATCTAAAAGTGCATTGGAACTTAACGCTCATATATCTAGAGGTCTAGGCTAGAGACATGTTCCAACATCTTTAAACCTAGGCTGTTGTTTTCACTAAGGTTGGGTGATTCCTCTTTTTGTGATTTGATAAGTGCTAGTACGGACTTGTTCTCCCTGTACCATCATGTATATGATGAGAGACCCTAGCAGGTTGCAATCATGTTATCCATAGGAATCCAAATTGGCTGCCTTGCAAACATGACACAACAAACACAGCATTTGGGGAGATTACCTTCTCATACTTCTTGGTTCACCAGGAGGTATTCTACAGTTCATGATTGTCTGGAGATCCTTTTGCCTAGAGTTCCAGAGCAGTCATTTGATCTTTTTGACTCATTAAACTTAAAAGATTGTTCGAGCACTTTTCCTTTCAAGCTCGTTTCCAATCGAAAGCGATAGAGTCACCTTTCGTCCCTTTCTTGACTCTTAAAATATGAAAAGGAAAATTTTTGTTTTAGTGTTCTAAAATTAACTTCCCATGAAATATGCCTGGTAAAATTCATCTTCCTTAGTAATTCTTTAGAGTCAATTCTAATGCAACATTTCCGAAGTCCACCTGTCAAGGGTTCCCCTCGGAAGGGAATCCTGGTCCTTTTCCTTCTTTTGGAAATGTTGGTGCTCTTTATATGGCAACGTTGTCCCTCCCTGGGTTAACCATTGGTTTACCTGTCTGGTTATTTTTGACCTCAGTGATCTCAACTGTGCGAACTCGTGCCCCGCTGTCTCCTTCATTTGAACCCCGTCAAGATTATTCAAAGGTTAAGCCCTCACCTTCTTCCCCTATTTCTTCACCTTCCTCTTCTAGTTTGCCTGGTGAAAGTTTCAAATATAGTAACCATGAGGCTAAGAAGAAGAAGAAGACGATTAAGAAGAAGAAGTCAGCTAAGCAAGAGGCCAATCGTGTAGTTTTTACTCCAAATGCACCTCATATAGGCAAACCTTTTGTTCCTCCACAAAAGGTCAAATTCCCTTGCAAGATGTGTAAGGGTGACCATCTACTCCAAGACTATCCTAGCATTCCTAGAGTCTTAGAGGTGTGGTCTCAAAATATTGATCAACCATCCGCATCGACCTCTAGAGATCATGTCTATGCTACACTCTTGGATAGTGATGCTAAGAAGAAAGGGAAGATTAGATTCCCCTGTAGGCTATGTGAAGTAGAGAATCTTCTTCACCTTTGTCCTCTTATGGATAAAGCTTCCAAAGTTTTGGAAAACCTTACAACTCCTCAACCCCAACTCCCTGTTGGTTATCAGAGGCTTTCTTCTAACCCTCTCCCGGTTGGTAAAGATATTGACTTGGGTTCATCTCTTGTTCATCCTACTCTTCCTGAGCGAGACAATTTTGTGTTTGTTCCTGACCAACCATTGTTCGAAAAGAGTTTTGACTTGGCTCTGCCACTAGTTACTCACTTTATTCCAGAAGAGCCTAGTGATCTTACTGCTCATGTTCTTCTTGTCTCCTCAGATTCTCATGAATCAAAGAGTGACCCTCCCATCCCTATTGTTCAGGAGAGTCCTTCTTCTATTCCTGCAGAGCATGGGGGAAATCATATGATTCCCCCACCAAGTAGTTCTATCGTCTCTTTTGATTGGGGTCTATTGACTGCTTTCCGCCTCCCATCTTATATGCCTTTCCAGATCATAGTACAAGCCTATACTATGGTAGTACCTGGCACTATATTAGATGAAGGTGTGTCTATTAGCATCATGTCTTCTACTGCTTGGTAGGATTTGGGCTCCCCACAGCTTGTGTCTGTCACCCAGAATCTGTTGGCTTTCAATGAAGGAACCAATGAACCCTTAGGGATCCTTCCAAAGTTCCCTATTACTTTGGGAGGAAATAATGTCTATATAGACATGATGGTAGCCCAAGGTCCGTTAGATTTCAATCTCCTCCTTGGATGCGACTATGTGTATGTCATGGGAGCTCTCGTTTCTTCACTTTTCTATGTGGTTTGTTTTCCACACGAAGGAAGAATCCCGACTATTGATCAACTATTGTTCATTGGTCACAAGGCATCTCCTTTACAACCAGCATCCCCTATTGTCTCTTGTTTGCATGCAATACCTTCCCCGCCATAGGTTAATTATGCGACTACCCATCTCGTCTCAGCATCTACTAATGATTACACATATGGGATTGTACATTATGTACTGGGGGAATTGGAACATGATCTGTCTATGGTATGAAATGACATGTATTCCTCCTAGAGCGTGGTTCTTCCATATATTGAGGATCTCTTGGGAGCCATGTTATCGTATGGTTTATGAACATATGTTATGAGGGTAGTTCTTGGTCTTGGGTCAACCTCATTAAAAAATGAAACAAGAGATGAGGATAGTTCCTGGTCTTGTATCAACCTCGTTAAAAATTGAAACAAGGAGTCATGAGGATAGTTCTTTGTCTTATGTCAACCTAATTAAAAAATGAAGCAACTCCCTTTTCAAATCAAGTCTTTGGTTAAGATCTCGTAAAATCCCAATCGAGTCTTTCCAACATCTCAAAAGTGAACCTTCATTTCATTCACCTAGTTGAATGACATGAAGCTTGGGGGCCATGTACTTCGTTTGAGTCATTATGATGGGGGCATGCAAACTTATAGCAAGCATAGTTGTTCATTTCAAGCTTTTGTAAACATGAAACTAAATCCAAGCAAATTTCTCCATGGTTCAAGGTTGTGTAAAAATGAACCCATACCCAATTTTAACCCTCGTGATCGCCATTGTTATCAAATAATTTCTACTATATGAGCCTTGGTTGTTTCATTCCATCGCCACCATCTCTTTGGCTGATCTATGATTTCACTTGGTTGTTTTCCCTTTCCTAAGGGACAACATCGATAAGTCATTTTATTAGCCAACCCCTTGACCATTACATGTTTTGAGTAGTTCCACCATTGTCGGAACTAGTTGCTACACTTTATACCACTCATTCCTCCAGGATGAGTCACCTTTAATCTCTTTTTTGACTCGTAAAAGATGAAAATATTGCTATGTATTTTTCCCTTTTTCAATCATTAAAGAGAATAAAAATGGGAGGTACACTTTCAACTCTTTTCTGATCCTTTGAAAACGAAAATATGGTCGAGCCCTTGTCATTTCGAAGTCATTAATGGATGTGAAACGTCATGCGCCCAGTATAACTTTACCCATTTTTCAGGCTGGGAGGCACTATTTATGAAAAAGGTATAGATTGATCTATCATGGTCAATAGGTTCCCTTGGGTATTTTTTTCTACCTTTTTGGATTTGAGGGACAAATTCATGAAAAGAGACCTTTAAAGTTTTCTTTTCCGTGTCTTTTTCAAACTCTCTAAATATGAGAAAGACTCTGAGTTTTACCTATATCGGACTCATTAAACCATGGTGACATTGGACTTCTCATCATGACGAGACCGAGCTTCTCCTTCCTAGAGCTCACTCAAATTTGCTAGGTTGGATTTGTCCTAAGGATAAACTTATATTACAATCATATGCTATCCCCTTCAAGCTTGTGTTTCAAAAATAATTGGGGTACTCACCAGAAATGGAGGGGAGAAATTTGGAAGTATTCCATCGATTGTATTAATTATTACTGTAGCTTGTCATTCTTGAACATTGACACTCTTTCTGCCTCATGTAGGGTTGGGATATCCTCACTTTATCATTGGCCTTTCTTGTTTTGGGTTATCCATTTTTCCTCATTCCATCTCATCCTTGCTGCATCATCATGACTTTTGATCCCTTGGTAACAAAATGTTACCAAACTCCAGAGTCGTGTCACCGATATGTTCTAGAGCTAAATCCTCCTATAGTTTGTATCCTTACAAACCTTCCTTATATTCTCTGTCTCATCCACATTCATCTTTTTCCTTTGTCTCACATCAATGATGTGAGAAACATTATGACCCTCCTTCGACCGATCGCTTCCTATCGACTTCAGCTCATTATTTGGGAAGCTGAACTAGAGACTCCTTTCTAGTACCTTAAAGCTTGCATGCTTTAATGGAAAGTACTTCACATTCGACGATGGGCTTTCATTATTGGCCTTTGATAGGGTGATTTCATGGGTGTTAGACTTCAGATCATTCTTCACACTTCATGGATTGTACTAGCAATACCTTGATAACCATTGACATTACTAGTGGTCTCTCTCGAGCTTGTTAACCATTTACATCATTGACAGGTAATCAAGTGATATTCTAATATGCTAGACTTCAACACATCTATTCGCATATTAGAATTTGTACCTTGATTGGGTTGGGATTCAAGACCCTGGGCTCATATTACATAGGTACAAGTTGCGCGAATTGGTTCATGATTGTATACATGACTCTTTTGATTAGATGGTTCTGGCCATACTTGAGTCTTTTATATGGTATTTTTTATTAGATGGTTGTGTCCATACCACAGATCATTTATGCTTATCTTATGGATGGTTGCATCCATGCCTTATGCACATGCATTTCCTTTCACTATGTACTTAAGTATCAGAGATATTAGTTGTGCTTGCATTTGCAGGTTCTCCGCAATGGTGTTTTGTTTCAGTTATGGATTCATAAAGCATTTCACCCCTCCCACTCTCTCGGCCTTCATGCTTTGGGGGGCATCTATTACACAATATTTTGTCACCGACCCTACATTCCCTAATCTCAAACACTACCGGTCCATGTCATTGACATCTACTTTATGTCATGTTGCAAAATATGTGTCAATGTCTTCCTTGTCATATCAGGAAGAATACCTCAGTTCATTACTCTTGGAGCAGACCCTTTCTAACCTCTATTTTGGGTCGTTACGGGTCATCACTTATTCCACTCGCAAAGACGGCCAAGATTGAACGAATCCTAGTGATGTTATCACTTTGTCCCTATGTTTCACTCATGACAAGCTACTTTTGGTGAGTTTTTTAACAAATTTTCTAAGCTTCGAAGTGTAACAGCTTCATGGGCAGTCCTAGGGTTGGTTGTTGGATCATATGAGCTCAGCTCTATCCTATGAGATGGTTTTTCCACCCTTTGTGCAACCTCCCAAAGGGATAAGCTCTTTCTCCCATCTCCTATGGAGGCTCCTCCTCCTATAAATACCTCCTTCATGGCTGACATCAGCTAGTTCAGTTAGAGAAGGACAATTTTTTAGTAGAGTTTGGAAGTAGCTTCTAATGTAACTTAGCTTGGGATAGTTTTGTGTGGATTTGGCTTCATTGTATGAGTGTTCTAGCATCATAATTTTTCCTTTTCGGTAGGAGGGAGAGTTATTCATCCTCTTGGGAGACAATTCATGAGTGAATTCTCATGAAGACATGCTAACAGGACCCTTCAAGGAGACCTACAACGTCAAGGCATGGTTGTAAGTTTTACTTCAGTTCATATTAATACAAATCAATGGTTTATTTCCTATATCTTATGTCAAAATTGTATATTGATAGCTTGAAGTTCCTTGACCCTTCAAGTGGTTTATTTTGTTGTATTCTATTATGTTTTTTGTTGTTCTCTATATGTTGTTTCAGGTACAAAAGTGATTAGAAGAGAGCTAGAGAAATACAACGAGAACTTCATCAAATGAGGATTTGAAGGTAGGCCTTCATGACATTAACTATCTAAGGGAAATTTCTTTGATATTGTTCTTGCTATGATTAGACCCACTCTAAGGCTAGAGAGGTTGCCTCTATTCGTAGAGGGAACTTACCTGCTTCACAATCTAGTATGTGGTGGTGAATTCTAGATCATTTTCATATAGTTGTGGCCATTCAGAGGTCTTGTGGACATAAGAGTTGAGAATAGTGATTAGCATTGTAATCGGTGGTTGATTAATACAATATGAAAGATGAGTTGTGTTTCCCTTCTTGTATTTGATATTCAAATGTAATTATTGCGGATATGTGGACCACTTTTAATGTTGATCATTCACTAACTTCCCTTGGGTCTGTATAAATTGTAGGGGTAGTTGATTTGTGTGGATGACCATCTCCTTCCCAAAAATGTGATGTTTCCATTACTGACAAGCCTTCATAATGGAATACATATCTTTATCGTAGGTGGGTTATTTCTTAATTGTGTCAGAAGTTTTCTCATTGTGAAAGAAAATTTACTTTGTCGAAAGAAAATTTACAAAAATGAAAATTTAATTATTTATCTAACGAACTCATTTCCTTTAATATCAAATAATACAATTACAATCCCCAAATGTGCAATTATCTAATTCAGAATTGGAAAATAGATAATAATAAAATTACACAGTGAATTTACTAAATTATCATGATATAGATTTCTAATGCGTATGAAATGTATCTACCATAAGTAATAGAAAAATTGCAAGATTGATGATGATCACTGGTTAATGAATATTAATAAAATTTTCATTTTATATCATTAACAGTGACGACAAGACTAGGATAGGGGAGGGGGAGTTGAAAGAATATGTTTCATTATATGAAATACAGAACGATTTCAAACATTAGATATCAATTCTTGTTATTTGTAAAAACATTTTTTTAATGTTCATTTTATATAGTCTACAGATAAGAAAATAGAACAAATTGTAAAGATTGATCAAATATAGATGACAATATTCAAAGTAAAAAATGGTCTTTGTTATTGGTATTATAACAAACTAAAATGCAACATTCATATAGCAACAATTGTAGTCAAGTTTAAATTGTAATCATAGTTTGTATAGCAACAATTACATTCAGATTAAAATTGTAATTACCATAGCTATGATTGAAATAAAAATCAAAGGCGAAACATATTTCTGACAATAAAAATAGTTAATAATTGAAATAAAAATCAAAGGCGAAACATATTTCTGATAATAAAAAATAGTTAATAAATATCCATTTTCATTTATATCAACAAAAGAACAATTATGTTTAAATTGTTCAAAAAACTGATAAATAGTGTGAGAATTTGCACAAAGAAATGAGTTTTTCACAATAAGGTATACAATTTGAATAACAATAATACTATATGCCTACTCATAATATTTAATGTGTCGATAGAAACACTTTTTATGATATTGCAATTCACTATCATATTCATGGTTGTCATTTCAATTCTTTTGTCTCATTAACTTTGTGCTCCTACATTTCAATAAAATAGAAAAACCCGCTTTGCAATTAATTACATATACAGAATAAATGATAATGTGACTCTGAAACAAAGCTATAGGGGGGGGGGGGGGGGGGGAAAGGGAACAAGGAAATTCATATGCAAATTTAAACTACCTCGGTAATTTTGCATACAGAAAATAGCATTTAATTTCTAAAGAGTTTGTCGAAACCTTTATGCAATCCCATAAACGGTTCTAGAGATTGACTCAATTCATAATAACATATATAAAAATATGAGAATTTAATCACTAGTAAACAAAAAAGTTAACATTCCAAGATTTAATAGAATTTACACTATGTAAACATATGTCCTTATTTCTTAATTGTTAACTATTTTCAAAGTTGTTGGTTTCTTGAAACTATTTCTTTAACTTTTCATGTATGCAATGTTTCATAGGAATAGTTGTGATTTGAAATTTGAAAATTTGACTATTTCTCATTTTTTGTGATCTTGTGTTGTTATTCTGCATCCAAAACATAGTTTTTTTCATTAACATTAACAAATCCAAATAGCCATTCCCGACCTTCTTTTGTATTAAGATCAGCTATATCATTGAATTATGATGCCTTTTACTATTTTAGCTTATCCAATACAACCATTAATTTTTTTTCTTGAAATTAAACCAAAGTCACATTTGATACATGGGTTGTTTAGATTCTTCACAATTTTTACAACTTTGACATATGCATCTACCCTTTGATTCTGTATGTTTTGATATTCAGAAAAAAATGTTTTACATTCTTCTAATTATAGGAGACCATGCCACCTTGAGTTGCATCATTCGATTAGAATTTGGCATTTCCTTCTCTCTTTTCTTTCCATTAGAAATTAAATCAACTCTTTGGCTAACAACAAATAAGTCATTGTTCATGAAATACCTGTCTCCTTTGAGATAATGTTCAATGAAATTGACAAATGACTTAGCTCTTTACACCAATTGCTTCAGATCAAAAGTTGCTTGCCATGCATTTTCAATTATTTGTAATTGTTGGAATATTAATAATATATGTTTTCACCGCATTAAGAAAACTGGTAGATTTAAAAAATCTATATGATGTGTCGTGAATAGTAACTACGAGAACTGTTGTTTGTATTGCAAATGAGGTCATTAACAAAGGACCGATATCTATAGAATATCTTAGGTATTTTATTCTTGTTTTATGTTTAAGATTTCTTCTTCCTATTAACAAAGATACTCTACAAAAAAGTTATTGGTAACTTGATGTAGGTCCATGAGCGATGTGATTGCAGCTATAGAAAAATCAACCTACATTTTTATTTAGTCCAAAACGTTATTTTTGTGAAGCTTCACCTTTGAATCTTAATTTGTTTACTCCTACTTTCATACTTTGAAATTTCGCAATCTAACAGAACTGTCATAACAAATAATAGATTCATTGGAAATTTCAATTATTTCTTGATTTTTAGAAAAACAAACACTAATCCAATCAAGTAGCTTATCATTCAACTTCTTCATTTATAGTTTCATCAACATTTACTATTATCATATGACTTATAAAATTGGTTGATTCAACATCATACACTTCTTTTGAAATAAAATTTCGACCAAGATTTATGTGCTTCATGTTATCTAATAGCTTGTCATAAATTAGTATTGTTTGTGTAGTATATTTTGTCCTTTTTCCACTTGACAATGAACTCGAATCAGTATCATTTATCTAATACACAAATTTCTCTATAGAAGTATTGATTCCTTATTCATGGATGATTTTTCAGCATCAGTGATTAGCCCTTGATTTCCATGTAGTATTTATGCACATCCGATGATCTTCAGAAATACTAATACTTGATACTTCCATGATATCTTCAATATTTATGATTAATCGTTGTTTTTTTGTCGATGCATGTTGACATTCTTCACTTTTTCTATAATTTATG